>OZ007582.1:9320393-9367893 GCA_963931925.1 Onchidella celtica
TATTTGGTAGCAAAAATATCGGAGGTTGACAAGCAGATATTCCGTATATATTTGTTTCCACTTTTTTTTTTTTTTTTTGTCTAGCGCACAGTTTAAGCCCCAGCCCAGACAGGGTAAGGGGATCCCACTATAAGCCAAAGTAACCAGTGCCAAGTCGTCTTATAAAAACCAATAGTGAAACTGGAGAAGACAGTAGACATGTCATAAAGACATGGTCACCCGGAACTATCTGAATCAAACTACTGCACACGAATCGGCCTACCGTGGTTACTTGTTAATAACCTGTCTGATCTGGGCATTAGGTCGACACAGGAGTACATAATACTGGATAGACACCCAAGAAATATAGAAATGTAATCGACTTCTGGACACAGTAGAATATAATAAATTATACAGAACTGAATTTGTTTGCCTGAAACAATATACATCGTCAAATTCGTCAGGTTTGGTTCAGTGGAGTCATATTATATACCTCTTTTGGACTTTTATTATGAAAAATAATTATACCGTACACATAGGCAGTCAGCCGTACACGCATTGAAGAAAGTAATGGGGAAGCATAATCAACTGAAACCTCAGTTTTCAGTTTCAACAAAAATTAGATTTGGCCTATAAATGTGATGTTTTCCCCGCCCGGCACCTGCGACTGAATTAACGGTTCCAGTTTGTCGATCAGATGATAAAATATGGTAATAGATATTAATAATCTCCTAAAAACGCTCCAATGGTCTTCTAAAGGTCGATGAAGAGGGTGTGGCAACAGTTTGAAAATCACCGATTTTATCACAAGGTCGTTACTGTTTTACGACAATGGCGTATGTCAGACTTATGCCTAAAGGCAACTGACGATTCATTGCACCCCTGAGCACGAAGTCTAACAGATAATAGTACAGAATGAGAAATGCGCCAATGGGAAAGTGTAATAATCGAATAGAATCACAATGACATAAGTCATCAAATGACATGAAAAGAAAGAGTTGTTTTTCTTAATATCTCAAAAAAGTCAAGAATTACTTATACCAATAACGTACAGCAGTGACGATATATTATATTATTTTTTTGTATTCATTCCCAGGTAGGAGATGGTAATGCTGACCACGCCTTCTGGGGCCGACCAGAGGATATGACCATGGCAAGACCATGTCAATATGTCAACAGAAACAATCATGGCAGTGATATTGCTGGAGGTAGTGCTGCAGCCCTGGCCGCGGGTTCTATTGTATTCAAATCCAAAGGTGACCGTCAGTACTCTGAACGATTGTTGAGCGCAGCCAAGAGTCTGTACCAGTTTGCTAAAAGCTACAGGTAGGTGGGAAAAAAAGGAAATAATAATAAGTGATAAATCTTAAGGGTTGCTATGACAACCTCCTCCAGGTGTTATATTTTGGCTGTTGTTTAGGAACCGTACACTAATTACGGAGCCAAACGATTAAATAGTGAGCTGCGTTCACTGTTTGGCTACAGCTTACTATGTAAATACCGAGCTGCCCTAACAAAAGCCTTTTATTTTTTGTATTGATTAAGAGGGGATCCGGATGCGAAACACAGTTACATTTCATGCGTTTATTCAAGAAATGGAATACGTTTCAAATGAAACCGTAATTTCATTATTTTTTTTTTTTTGCTTCTCCTACAAATTTATGTCCAACACAATCATGTGGTGCCTTTATAATGTGAACAGTTGTCAAAAGCGGCATAAATGTCGGTTTTTACCACACTTTCTCAAAGTTTCATACCAATGCAATTTCAGAGCATGCAGTTCGCTTTGTTGTTTTTTTTTACTTCAATATTGTACGGCCATATCTAAATTAACATTTATTTTGCTGATTGCGATGAATTGTACAAGGAGAATACCATTATAATCGTCGTTCGGCTACTGGGACCTTCCTAAAAACTAAAATCAGAAATGTGGGGCTTTTGGTACGGGAAAGAAGTATTTTACATGGAAAACTAAGCAATGAACACAACCCAGTATTTTCTCTATTTTGTCTTTGCTTTGAGGCGAGGTTTTCACGAAGTTCCAACAGCCGAGCGACGGTATATTACAGTCTGACTTTCCTGTTCATATAAGGACAACTGTTGACGCAAGGACATGACTTACGCATTTGAGTGGGTTCTTGACAGGGCAAGCATTAACATTTTTGCCCATTTTCTTGACACAGAGGTCTCTTCCAAGGAGCCAAACCTTTCTACGGCTCCAGCGGAGACAAAGATGACTTGTGTGAAGGCGCCATCTGGCTGTACAAAGCCACAAATGAGGGTCATTATTTGAATGAAGCTAAAGGATTCGGTGACACCGGCTATACCTGGGCATATGGCTGGGATCAGAAATTGGTCGGCTGTCAAGGTGAGTACAGAATGATCAGTAACTTGATAAAGCCGTGTTTTCATGAGTTCACGGGGTTTCCTTATACATGAAAATATTCCTTCTATTTCACTACTTGAATTGTTTTTGACATTTCTGTTACCATTACAGCTTAACAACTGTAAAATCCAAGGACAATCTTTCCAGGCAGTAAATATTACTTTTCAGCTATTGCAAAAGCATGAATTATATCATAATATTACAATACAATTCTTTCACTAAAAAAAGAGGGCGGGTGTGGGGTATGAAAATCATGAGGTCAAATTAAGTTTATTTTGCGTGCAGTAACAATTACTTTTTAGAGCTGAGCAAGATTAAAATATATTCTCTATTTTGGGTTTTTAAAAAAGACGGCCAGGCGGCCTATTTTTTCTTTTTGAAAGGACAAATGTTTTGGAAAAAGTTTTAAGTAAAGACTAATACAGTTATTAAGTTTGGCTAGTCGGCCATACTAACTTGTCAGCTGTCAAAGTAATCATGGTGACCTTTTTCGAAATTACCTTGAAAATCTTTATTGTTCGTAGTTTAGTTACATGGCCAATGCGTTATGTAGTATAAAGCTGTGTTTTTGTATGTACGGAAACGGAAACAGCAAGGGAAGCATAAAAAATCTATCAAGTGGTAAAAAGAAATAATGTTTCCATGTGGACAGAAACGGCATGTAAATACACATGAAACTATTCTTTCTATTTCAAGCTTCAAACTGGGTTCTCATGTGTATGGAAACGGAAACGGCAGAAATCCACTGAGTAGTAAAAAAAAAAAAAAAAAGTGTGAGAAAATAGCAACGGAGACGACTTGCGAATACGTCAATATTTGTTTGTTCGCACGTCAATGACGTTATCATTCCCGTTTGCCGTTTATGTGCACATGAAAACTCAGCTTTAATTGGGGTTTCATGTGAACGGAAACTGCAAAAATCCAGAAAGAATGTTTCCGTATGTTCGGAAATGGCGTTTCTGTATAACGAAAACATTCTTTCTGTTTCACTACTTCAAGGGTTTTGAGGTTTCCTTTGCCGTCTTGGTTTCCGTACACATGAAAACACAGCTTTAGCAGTTCATTTCCTGAGAGACACTTTGTTAATTATTAGATTGGACATAAATATGCAGCACTCATGATGTGTTTTCTCGACCATCAGCCCTCATCTATGAAGCCACCCATGACGGCGGCTACAGAGCTGCAGTGGAGAGATACTTTACTCAGAACTGGTTCCAAGGAGGTGAGGTGCAGTATACGCCATGTGGTCTTGCTTGGAGATCGAAATGGGGATCTGGAAGGTTAGATCTGGTTTGTTGTTGTTACTGTTGACTTTGGAAACCATGTCGCTAATTAATGTGCTAGATTTGTTAAAGGGAGGTATTATACTTAGCCCGGAACGTCACGGCCAGTTGCTGTTAGCAAAATGTAGAAGAGGCGCTCTAAGGAAATAGTCAACACGTAGCGCTCGGCACTTTCGAGATCGATCCAAAAATAAGTGGATAGGGATTTTCCGGTCTCATTTCGATTTTCGGCATAAACAAATCCCTCATTCCTCTCCTTATGCCTGGGCAACAGGATTTTAAATGAATATGTTGTTATTTTTTCTTTCATTTTTTTCTGATCCAATTTAATGGTCTTTTTAAGTTTACGTAGACTTTAAGGGCGATTTTTCTCAAAATTGACTTTTTCTATCTTGCCACCTTGAAATAGCCATAACTAGGTCAATTTTCAACGTCTTTACAGGGACGTGTACGTCTTATGCGCCTATCCTCACGTCCTTATCCTCAACCCTAAATCTATCGAATCGCTAACTCTGTCCACCTACCTTTTCAACCAAAAAAACAAAACAAAACAGGAGGAAAACAAAAACAAAATAATTAAGAATACTTAATTAATAATTAAGTAATGCTGTTATTAGGATCATTTCGGGAGGAACTCTTTAGCTCTGGAGTCACAAAAGGTTCTAAATACGTATTGTGAAATGACCATGAGGTTGTTCTCCCCCCCCCCCCCTCTCTCTCTCTACACAGAACGGCAGCCACGACTGCTTTCATCGCTTTGATAGCAGGAGAACTGGGCATTATGCCCTCCAGGACAAGAACCTGGGGTGTGGAACAAATCAACTATCTTCTGGGTGACAACCATGTCAAAGGTGGATGTTTCAGTTTCGAGATTGGTGAGTGATGTAGAGTTTGTAGTTATACTGTCACTGTTCAGCAAATTGTGGGTTCTTCTCTACTTCCACCCCCTTCTCCTTCTCTTTCTGTTCCTCTCACTCTCCCCTTCTCTCTCTCTCTCTATCTTTCCCTCTTCCCCTTTCCCCCATGCCCCCTCTCTCTTTACCCCCTCTTTCTTCTCCCTCTCTCTCTCCCCTCTCTCTCTCACTCTCTCGCTCTCTCTCTTCCCCCTCTCTCTCACGCCAACTCTGCCCCTTTTACCTCTCTCTCTTTCTCCAGCTCTTTTTCTCCCCTTTATTGTCAGGTCAGAAAAATCTGCTACTGGTAACATGTAATCCAGTACAACCTGTTTCATGAACTGGTACGCTAGCATGGTATCAGTGGGCGTGCACCTGTCGGTGCAAACGGCCAGGGCGGAGGAGGTTCAATCTAACCCAACGGCCACATGCTAGGGCACAATGTGACCCTCAGTACTTGAGTCCTTCATATTGGCCCCCGGTAGCGGTGTGGTCATAGGCTTGTTTGCCTAAATCACAGACGAAGAATTGAGCAAACTTCCCGGACGCAGCTTCGAAGCTGGCGGCAGCAGGCCAGTGGTTGATTGATAGGGCAGATGGCACTATACCGTCACTCTGGCCTGGATATCGTGACACAGAGCATCCACCAGTATTGGTGTTTTTTGGTTTGGGTCTTTCACCCTAGTCAGTTGGGACTGCGAGGCTGTGGAGTAGCCTACAGGCAGCCGGTCAGGCAATATGACTGTCCCCCTGGCATCCTCCTGCACCTGGATACATTTCCAGTCGTCTTGACCCTGTCTTGCCACTTGGATAAGTTGTGTCCAGGCGAGAGAGTGAGTCTGATGTTTGCGCAGCTCTTTCTCACTAAAAACAAATTCTTTGCGCCAGTCTTAACACTCACCTCGTCTTCTTTCATCTTTGTCTCGTCTTCTTTCCTCTCAAAATTCCAACGGCGATGGGCGAGTGCGGTGGCAGCAGGTTTGGATAGACTGGAAGCTGTTAGCACAGACCTACACGTTGGTGGCTGTGGGCTATGGTCGCTTCATCGTCGATTGAAGTGGAGGCGTGGGGAGGCAGCACCCACAGTAGCTGAGCAGCCTTATTTAAGGATAGCACTGCTCACCTCAACTGAGGAAGGGGCTAGAAAAGGTGCCCTAAAGAAAGCCCACTTCACATCACCCTGACTGGTATACCGCGACCAGTGGGGGTCCCTTTTTGCGGTCGAAACAAAAGGAAATTCAGCTTACTCAGGCTAGGAGCCTGGAATATACGCACACTACAGGACAACTCAAACAACCCGGAAAGACGCACTGCACTTATTGCCATTGAGCTCAGCAGGTACAACCTGGACATAGTGGCACTCAGTGAGACCAGACTCCCTGATAGTGGCCAACTCAAAGAGCTCAGTGGTGGATACACCTTCTTCTGGAAAGGCAAGAGTGCAGTCGAACCGAGACAGCATGGTGTTGGGTTTGCAATTAAAAATGACCTTGTCAGAAACTTGCAGTCCATGCCAATTGAAATAAATGACAGGCTAATGACACTCAGGATCCCAGTTGGGAAAAGCCAGTCAGCCACCCTCATTAGCGCATATGCGCCCACCATGACAAACCCAGATGAAGCCAAAGACAAGTTCTATTCTGATCTAGAATCTGTCATATGCTCTGTCCCGGCAGCTGATAAGCTGATTCTCTTGGGGGACTTCAATGCTAGGGTTGGCTCCGAAATCTCAGCGTGGCCAAATGTTTTGGGCCCTCATGGAGTTGGTTCATGCAATAACAATGGGTTGCGCTTACTTACTTTGTGCGCTGAATTTGGCCTGTTCATTACCAACACAAATTTTAGTCTCCCCGTGAGAAACAGAACGTCACGGATGCATCCCCGCTCAAAGCATTGGCATCTCATAGACTATGTCATTGTGAGGAAGACTGACAGAAAGGATGTCCTTGTAACAAAGGCGATGTGTGGTGCCGAGTGTGGAACTGACCACAGACTCATTGTTTGCAAGCTCAGACTAACATTGAGGCGCAATAGACGCCCTCAAGGGAAAGCGCCACCTAAACGCCTAAATGTTTCAAAACTCTGCTCAGCTGAGAAACAGAGCGAGCTCTCATCAGAACTCTCCTCAAAATTGGATTGCGTGACTTTTGACCCTGAGAACATTGAACAGAGCTGGACTGACCTAAATACGACTGTACACTCTTGCGCCAGCAGCACAGTTGGTTTTCCTGTCCGCAAGCACCAGGACTGGTTCAATGATAATGATAATGAAATCAAAGTGCTCATCAAAGAAAAAAATAGTCTCATCCAAGCTCACTGCAGTGACCCCTCTTCCACAGCAAAAGCTGATGCACTGCGTGCATGTAAGGGTGTACTCCAGAAGAAGCTGAGGAAAATGAAAAATGACTGGCTTGAAGAGCGAGTAAGAGAAACTCAGAAATATGCCCACACAAACAACACTAGAAAGTTCTTTGAGAGCCTCCGAGCTGTGTTTGGACCATCCCGCTCTGGCACTACGCCACTTCTTGCGTCAGATGGTTCAACACGCATTGTTGAATTGAATGCCATAATTCAGCGTTGGGCAGAACATTTCGGAGGTGTGCTAAATCGGCCATCAAATATAAATACTGAGTCCATTGACCGCCTCCCTCAGACTCCTATTAATGCAGCTCTTGCCAAGCCATTCACAGCAAATGAGACCCGAACTGCCACAAATCAGATGTCCTTTAACAAATCACCAGGCGTGGATTCAATTCCTGCTGAGGTGTATGCCTTCGGTGGAGAAAAGCTTATTGAAAGGTTGACCGAGTTGTTCAATCATATGTTGAAAGCAGGGAAGCTGCCACAGGACTTCAAAGATGCTTCAATCATCCATCTGTACAAAAACAAAGGGGACAGCCAAGTCTGTGACAACCATCGGGGAATCTCTCTACTTTCAATTGCTGGCAAAATATTGGCAAGAATGCTTCTGAATCGCCTTCTTGATCACCTCTCGTCAAATGACTTGCTTCCCGAGAGCCAATGTGGCTTTCGTAAAGAGAGGGGAACGGCGGATATGATTTTTGCTGCCAGACAGATTCAGGAAAAATGCATGGAACAAAATAAAGCGCTGTATATCACATTTGTTGACCTCACAAAAGCATTTGACACAGTGTGTCGTGAAGGCCTCTGGAAAATCTTGGCGAAGTTTGGGTGTCCACCCGAATTCATCACAATAGTGCGCCAGTTTCATGATGGCATGCAAGCTGCAGTCAAAAGCAACGGCAGTGTTTCAGAGCCCTTTGCTGTCACAAATGGGGTAAAACAGGGTTGTGTCTTAGCCCCAACTCTGTTCAGCATCATGTTCTCTGCAATGCTACAAGAAGCCTTTAGCTCTCCTCCTCAAGGGGTAAGCATCAAGTACCGAACTGATGGCAGTCTATTCAACCTCAGGAGACTTCAGGCAAAAACCAAAACCAAAAGTACTCAAGTCTGTGACCTACTATTTGCTGATGATTGTGCACTTCTGGCACACGATGAGGATAGCATGCAAAACTGTGTTGATAAGTTCTCTAGTGCCTGTGACAACTTTGGCCTCACAATAAGCACAAAGAAGACGGAAGTGCTCCATCAGCCTACTCCAGACGACAAGTATCCTGTGACCCCAAATATCAAAGTCCATGACAGTCTTCTGAAGGTGTCGGAGAACTTCACCTATCTTGGCAGTACACTGTCTTCCGCGGCTCGTGTTGATACTGAAATTCTCTCAAGAATCAGCAAAGCCAGCTCTGCATTTGGCAGGCTTCGAAAGAGAGTGTGGGATGTTGCCGGCATTCGCACAGGCACTAAGCTGAAAGTGTACAATGCTGTGGTCCTTCCCACCCTACTCTATGGGGCTGAAACCTGGACAGTGTACCAATCGCATGCCAGAAAGCTAAATCACTTTCATCTGGCCTGCCTTAGAAAGATCCTAAGGATCAAATGGCAGGATAAAATTCCAGACACTGAGGTCCTCAATCGTGCCAAGGAATTGAGCATCTTCTGCCACCTGAAAAAAATTCAGCTACGTTGGGCAGGACATGTTGTCAGAATGCCCGACTCCAGACTCCCTAAGCAAATCTTCTTCTCTGAGCTCTCCAATGGAACGAGGAATGTTGGGGCCCCAAAGAGACGTTACAAAGACACTCTCAAGCAATCACTGAAGGCCTTTGCCATTGATGTGAGTGAGTGGGAAAAGCTCTCGCTTGATCGTGCAAATTGGAGGGCGGCCCTTACCAGAGGCAGCAAAGCATGGGAAGCTGACAGAGTCCAGCAGGCTATCAAAAAAAGAGAACGGCGCAAGAAAAGGCCCAGTGGTACTGAACCAACGGAGCACTCTTGTCATTTATGCGGAAGGGTCTGCAGGGCAAAAATAGGACTTATCAGTCACATGAGAAGCCATAAGTCATGAAAGAACAGTCTTTCCATTCTGTCCTCTGTGTCCTTTAGTTCTCTTTATTGTCCATGTGTTGAAATTCTCAACAATTTCTGTTCTTTATTCCTCTGGTGTTGTTAAGGTCATCATCATACGTGATGGACGAACTATTATTATTATTATTATTAGTTATACTGTCACTGTTCAGCAAATTGTGGGTTCTTCTCTACTTCCACCCCCTTCTCCTTCTCTTTCTGTTCCTCTCACTCTCCCCTTCTCTCTCTCTCTCTATCTTTCCCTCTTCCCCTTTCCCCCATGCCCCCTCTCTCTTTACCCCCTCTTTCTTCTCCCTCTCTCTCTCCCCTCTCTCTCTCACTCTCTCGCTCTCTCTCTTCCCCCTCTCTCTCACGCCAACTCTGCCCCTTTTACCCCTCTCTCTTTCTCCCTCTCTTTTTCTCCCCCATCCTCTCTCTCTCTCTCTCTCTCTCTGTCGGTCCCTCTCCCATCTCTCTCTTTCTTACTAAATTTGACAGAAAATCAGAAACATTTTAATCTCACGTCTCCCTCCCTTACTCCATAGAAATGACGAAAAAGCAACAAAAAAAAAATATACATGAGTGAATTTATTCCATGATTGATACCGTAGTGATTTTTTTTTTTTTTTAATATACAGCTAAATGATCTGCTTATCCACAAAGCTGGACTTCTCTTTTATTTTAATTCGAAATCCTCCATGAACATGTGTCAAACCACCTGCAGACTTTGCTAGGGGCTCCTGAATCCATCAATTTACATGTTTTGACTAATAAAATAATTGCATACATACACCATCCATTTTATTCGAAAAATCGTTTTGCAAAGGCTGTTGTTATAAGTATGTCCGCACCCCAAGCCTTTTGTGCTAGGGGGCACGCACATTTACGTGCTATCCCGAACCCAGTCCTTATCCTCAACCCTAAATCTTATCGAACCCTTTACCTTGCCCCCCCCACCCTTTCAACAACAACAACAACAACAACAACGAAAACAGGAGGAAAACGGAAAGAAAATCTGAAAGAATAATTAATCATAATTAATTAAGGCTGTTGTTGGGTGCATTTCGGGATGGGCTCTCTAGCTGTGGGGACGCAAGAGGTTTTAAAATACGTACCCCCAGCGCCAAAAAAATTGGGGACGTATGTACTTGTAACAACATTCTGTCACAAAACGCAATATTTCAAGGAAGAATTGTTCACACAGTGCTGCAACTTTCAGTGGTGCACAGTCTTGTCATATTGTAACACAACATTGATACCGAGCGTCAAAAATGTGACAAAAAGAAAAAAAAAAACAACTTGGTAACAAAGCTTAGCGTAAGAAATAATACAGAAACGATACAATAAAATACAATGAAAAAAGAAAGACAAATCAAGCCTTTGGTCTGCTGACCTTCTCAGGATTCAGAAGTCTTTGTGCCGTATTTTGACTTTATTTCAAATCTTAATGCGACCCGACATATTTTCTGTCTAGTACTTTTTTTTTATATCTTCCTGTATTTTCCATATTGTTGTAATATTATGTGCATTCTGTCTTTCAGAGAAAATGAAGATCCAAACTTTGATGAATTGCGTGTAATCAGAGGACAACAAAACGCCGCAAACACATATCTTGAAGAGTTTTTAACCGATTAGAATAACACTTATACATAAAGAAATATGAGCGAGGGAACCATTTTCATGACAAAAACTCAAAATCCGCAAAATGTCACATCCAACAATATGGCAAATACCCCCACGATATTTTGTCAAAGTTCACAGAGCAGGTTTCGGGATGTAGTAATGTCTTCATGTATTTTGAACATGACAGGTTACGGTTCCAACTACCCGAGACAACCCCACCATAGAGGAGCCTCCTGTCCTGACAGACCAGCGCCGTGCGGCCAGGCCCAGGCCAACACCAATAGTAATAACCCCCAGACCCTGGTTGGAGGCCTGGTCGGCGGACCTGACCAGAATGATTACTACCAGGACAAGAGGTCAGACTACGTCATGAACGAAGTGGCCTTAGATTATAACTGTGGCTTCCAAGGAGCCCTTGCTGGCATCGTTCATTTGCAGGCTCGTAATAGTATGCCGCAAACACACAATAAATGTCCTTGCAACCACTGAAAAATGTCATCTCGGACATTCAGTCACAAAATAACTTTCGCGACCCCAGTTCAATTCATGTTTGTTCCAACTCCACTTTTTGCCCCACTGAGAAATTCGACGTTAAATGTTTGCGATTTTAGTATTATGATAAGGAGTTAGAATGAATCGGAACTGTGAAAGTTTGATAAGTGCCACAATGCATTTTGAAACAAGTGTCAAGGTAGACATTTTTTGTTATGCCTCTTCTACGTACTAAAAATCTCCAGATTTTCAGAAAAAGGAGATGGAACAAACATGAACTAAGGTGGCGATAGGTTGGAATATGAGACGAGTGTAATCTGTACAATCTGAATCAGGTGTCGAACAGGTCGAGAAGATGTGTTAAATAAATTCTGATTTCAATGTCTCCGAAAATAATTTTGTTCACTGTTTTTGTCTATAGTTGTCTTTGTTGCCAGTGCTCGCTCATCTTTGGTCTGTCCATGACGTGGTTTTTAACCCTTCAGAACCTGTTCCTGTCTATATCAATATGCCAATCCCTTTTTGGGGGCTAAAGAAGAAGAAGGAGAAAAAAAGAGAAGCATAACGAAATAACGACAAACCAGAAGAAAGAATAAAAACTAACACAAGGAAAGCGAGGTCTAGTGTTGCAGGTTTACACACTTTCTTCTTGTATGGGGTTTCAGTTAGCACTGCTGATGATGCACTAACTCGAGTCTGTTTTGACTCAGTGCCGGAGATTTCTCTTTCCGACAGTTGTCTCAAGACAGTGTTGACGTGTCCGAACAAATGAGACAGTTTTGACGTGTCCGAACTAGTGAGGCAGTTATGACGTGTCCGAACTAATGAGACAGTTATGACGTGTCCGAACTAGTGAGACAGTTTTGACGTGTCCGAACTAGTGAGACAGTTCTGACGTGTCCGAACTAGTGAAACAGTTTTGACGTGTCCGAACTAGTGAGACAGTTATGACGTGTCCGAACTAGTGAGACAGTTATGACGTGTCCGAACTAGTGAGACAGTTATGACGTGTCCGAACTAGTGAGACAGTTTTGACGTGTCCGAACTAGTGAGACAGTTATGACGTGTCCGAACTAGTGAGACAGTTTTGGCGTGTCCGAACTAGTGAGACAGTTTTGACGTGTCCGAACTAGTGAGACAGACTTGTGGCAGTATCGTGAGTGTGCCAGGCCCCGTTCATCTCCACAGTTCATATCTCACAATAAACCGGAGACAAAACGGATTTGACTCATTATGTCACTCAATCTCCATAAATGTTCAGATGTTACATGCACGCATTGGCTTAACAATCAAAGAGACAAAAGCGAGAACAGTAAAACACATTAAGGATATCTCGAATCCTTTCGAGGGCTAAAGAAGTTGAGGACTGAAGCAAGAAAAACAAGAAGCTATTCAAGATGAGAAACCAGAAGAAAGAATACAAAATGCGCCAGTGTGGACATTGTCAACATTTATTTATATATTTATTTATTTATCTAGTTGTTGTAATATTCTGTAAATGGTGTATATCAATTCTCGTAACATATTATCGAAGACATCGAAATGGCACAGGATAAAGCTACAAAAATATTCCTTGTAAGAAGCAGTTTGGGAATTTTCTTTCCTTCGCTGTTTTTGGAGATCACAGTTCGTCCACACTCTGAGTCTTGCTCTCTGTGGATAAGATGGAATTGAAGAAAAGACATGACACAAATCACAGAAAGAAAAATTCAATAAATGTTTGGAACATCAGTATCGGTAAATTGTGCACTAGAATAATGAGTTCTGTCCGAGTAGATCTGACAAAACCGGGGCAGAGATGAAATTTGTATACCTCTTTAGAAAATCAAAATAAAATATTTTTAAGACGATTTCAAGCAAAATATTTTAACTGAATGCAGAAAAGTGGCTAATCTTTCATTTTATAAGCAAATCTCAATTTCAAAAGACATTTTTTCCTCTTTAGGGGGATTTTCTCAGAAATTTGAGCTTTCAATTTAAGCCCGATTTTGTCAGATCCACTCACATCAAGTCTGTATCCGAACATTCGCTCTGTGCATTGCCCAGGTAATAAGTCTTGCCCTGTTCCCAAACAATTTTGAGCTTCAAGTTACACAATAATGAAGGTCTTTCTACAAGAAAAACAAATCAAAACAAAACAAAACACACGCATACATACAAACCTAAGGGGGTATCATACCAAAGAAACGATAAGATGAGACACTGTCTTCTCCGCACCACTAACAAAACTGTGCACATAACTTGCGAGCTGATCGGGGGGCTGGGCCCATTGCGCATAATATGAAAAGAATGCTTGATATAATGGTAAATTTATGATGCAAAGTTGTGACAGGGCTACTGAGACTAAACCAAAGAAGAAAATAGCCAGAGTTTTTGCCACAGAGACTGAGGTTATAACTCTACTATAAGTGACGCCAATAAAGGCCTATAGCGATAGCGGAACAGTGAACAAAATTCTATATTCTTGGCTTTTGTAAAATAAGGCACTTTTCATGACCACTGCGCCTTTACTGCTAGGTGATGTTGCAAAATCTGTGCACGCTAAAACCACTAGCTGTCTTAAATGATCAATTCAAGTATCTTTGATCATATTAAGCCCAGAACGTCACAGCCAGTTGCTACCAGCAAAATGTACACCCAAGAAATAATGGCAGAATCTCACTGTCTGACTGGGTTGCGTGATTTTCTTTTTTCCATACGAGCTTTAGCAAATTCAGGAGCGGGGCAGCAACACACCCCCAAACACAGGACAGCTCCAACACATCCCAGTGATTTTCGGTGACGTTCAGAGTCATATCAGGCACAGTCCATAGCTTGCAGCACCTATGGCAGTGTTCGATAGGACGAGAAATCCCATAACCGATGACCTGTTTGGGGGTGTCGTACGGAAAAAAATCACGCGACCGGTTTTAGTATGGTAGGGTTTTCCCGGATTTACTAAGAAAATACAGGAAATTATGATGTGCACTTCTTGTCTGCCAGCAGCTGATTGTGTCATTCCGGGCTCAGTATTATACCCTCCCCCCCCCTCCAGACACTCGCACGCACACATTCTTTCACACAAGAAATCTTTTCATATTCGCCGCAAAAAAATCGACTGAAGGTAGGCGACTTCTTGAAACTTGGACATTCTAGTAGGATTTAATTTTGCCAGAAAGTTGTCCTTTTTCTCTCGACACTTCAAAATACCCAAGCTGAACCTTTGGGAACTACACATAATGCTACTCAAAGGACTCGTAGCCGTAAAACAATCCCCTTTCTGCCAAACAACAATAACAGCAACAACAACTACAACAAAGACAAAACTCTTTGCTATCTTCGATATAGAAAATTGAGAGTGGATTTGGCGAAATCGGGCTTAGGGCAATATTTTTATACCTCTTTTAAAAAGTCAAAATATTTCTAAGACCATTTCAAGCAAAATATTTTAACTGAATGCAGAAAAATGGCCAATTTTTCATTTTGTAAGCAAATCTCAATTTCCACAATTTCTCTCTTTGGAGGGGTTTTCCCAAGAATTTAGTCTTTCACCTTAAGCCCAATTTTGCCAGATCAAATCACAGTGTTAAAGGGCCTATGCAATGAGACCAGTAAACTGACAACACTGTTAGGCTGTGTTTTCATCTGTACGGAAACGCAAACGGCAAAGGGAAATGGCAAAACTCCATCAAGAAAGAATGTTTCCATGTGTACGGAAACATTTCCGCTGCCGTTTCCGTTTTCGTTTCCACACACATGAAAACCCAACTTTATTTCCGTGTTGAGAACATACCAGCCATCCACCATGCGACAACTGTATGGACAGGTTTTGACACACTCTAGAAACAAGAGATAAATCAGCATAATCGCAGCGCACCCGACAGTGCATGCTTGGACACACACCGAGTTTTCCTCATCCGGCTTTTTCCTTCGAAGCACAGGTGATATACTCGCGGGGATGACTTCTTGCAAGCCTGCCAGCAGAAGAAGTGCAACCAGAAAGATGGCTTTCATCTGTAGTACAGAAAGGTTTACGATGCATCAAAGGTTTGAATTACCGTACATTGAATTCTGAATTCTTAGTGATATTTTCATGTAATGTAGATTTACGATTGATAAAGGTGGTGGGAAAGAACGAGGGGGTTGGGGGTAAGGAATTGAAGAATGAGAATGATTGTTGTTGGCATATATCAGTCAAGTTACACTTTATTTTATTCATTTTTATTTTTATAAAGGGAGTGTTACTGGGCCTATATGTAGCCTATATAAGGTCACCCATTTACTGGGGCTATATGTAGCGTATATAAGGTAACCCATTTACTGGGGCTATATGTAGCCTATATAAGGTCACCCATTTACTGGGGCTATATGTAGCCTATATAAGGTCACCAGTTTACTGGGGCTATATGTAGCCTATATAAGGTCACCCATTTACTGGGGCTATATGTAGCCTATATAAGGTCACCCATTTACTGGGGCTATATGTAGCCTATATAAGGTCACCCATTTACTGAGGCTATATGTAGCGTATATAAGGTCACCCATTTACTGGGGCTATATGTAGCGTATATAAGGTCACCCATTTACTGGGGCTATATGTAGCCTATATAAGGTCACCCATTTACTGGGGCTATATGTAGCCTATATAAGGTCAACCATTTACTGGGGCTATATGTAGCGTATATAAGGTCACCCATTTTCTGGGGCTATATGTAGCCTATATAAGGTCACCCGTTTATTGGGGCTTATGTAGCGTATATAAGGTCACCCGTTTATTGGGGCTATATGTAGCGTATATAAGATCACCCGTTTATTGGGGCTATATGTAGCCTATATAAGGTCACCCTGTTTATTGGGGCTACATGATGCTACAAAGACAACAACGAGTTTTACTTAAATCGGGGCGGGGTTGTGGGACCGATATTTGTGGCCCTTTTTTTATGGTATTTTTATGGAAGTGCATAGGGAGGGAAGATATTCCCTCCCTATGCACTTTGCATAGGTAGGGAAGATAGTGTACTACGTCATCACTAAACGTGTGGAATTATTATTGGTCTAAATTTAGTTCGTTTGATTTAAATCGCGATCTTAGAATTAGTTGTCGGCAAGCCAGTGGCGGCAGGAGCGACTCGCGATTCGAGTCAGTCGACGACAGGAGGTTATATGAATCAAAATCATTCGAATCAGTCGGCGAGTCAGCAAAGACAAGAGACAGACAAACAGCCTAGACCGAGCTCAAAGCAAAACGTAGGGACAAAGGCTCGTTGCTCCATCGCCCACTCCGAGCAGAGAAGGTCAAGACGGAAGCCGACCTCGTGGTGCGGCAGCATGGACATAACCATGCACTTACTGAACTTGTGTGTGTGTGGGGGGGGGGGGGATCAGTCGATTTCTTTATTCCCAAAATTGAAAAACAAACAAACAAAAAAATCTGCGTGGACAATACTGCACTTGCAAGAAGCAAATTAGCTTCAAATAGTTTCAAAATTTTTGTTTCTCCCCTCCCGTGTAATTTGTGGAGAATGACCTGAAATGTGAAGGGTTAGATCGTCGAACTACTGCGTAGTCGAAGTTTCATCACTCCAGCCAGCAACCCTAAGGTAGTCCTCTGTATAGGATGTTTGCACAAAGCAATGGTATCGTTCCTCGTAGATCCGCTGTTTACAGCATTGACCGACGTCTGTTTGATGTAGGGACCCCACCCCTACGGTAATCCTACCTACTCTACCTATATCTTGCACAAATACGTCGGATTGACGCAGGGGTGCTGGCTGGGAAATTCCCTGAAATGCTTGACCTACAAGTGCCTCAACAAATTAAATGCCGATATATTCTTCGTGTAGGTGTGCTTTACTGTATGTTTTCCTGAGGAGGCAGGAAACAGCTAGTTCCCCTTGCTCCTCTCCTAATAGATCCACTTTGGACTTTTCATAGGTGCCATGCTCAATTACAATAATACATGTAATTACATTCTGGCTCCATGGGCTTAAAATTAAAGCCTGTCAAATTCATTGTTCCCTCTCACATGAACGTAAATTGAAGAAACATAAGAACAACAGAAAATCTATCTTTTTACAGCTTTTTCTTTTTGCCATATTTTGACAGAGGTAGGTTAGGTTTGCTGTCGCCAATGGGAGGTAACGGGGATAAGCACTGCTTACCGCTGGATGATGAGTGTGATACATGACCATTATGTATAATTGTGTTTCATAGCTATCGCAAACAGAGCAGGCAAAATACAGGTAGAAAGGACTATCTTCCCTGCCTAAGCAAAGTAGGCCTATTACACAAGAAATATCTTCCCGACCTAAAAAATATGCAGAGACAAAAATATTTTCCTTGCCTAAGTTAAGTGAATAGTCAAGAAATATCTTCTCTGCATGCACATAGGGATTGCACAGGCTGAGGATATCTTCCTTACCTATGCAAAGTGAATAGTCAAGAAATATCTTCTCTGCATGCACATAGGGATTGCACAGGCTGAGGATATCTTCCTTACCTATGCAAAGTGAATAGTCAAGAAATATCTTCTCTGCATGCACATAGGGATTGCACAGGCTGAGGATATCTTCCTTACCTATGCAAAGTGAATAGGCAGGGAATATCTTCCCTACCTATGCACTTCCTATTTTTATTGCTGGTTTTATTTTAAGCCAATGCTTAGTTGAAGGACGATAAACAGTAGGGTATTTTTTTTAAATTGATTATCGCCCTTGGAAGGAAGATAATTAAGACTTTACTTGGGTCTCTGCTGTAGGCAGGTTTTTTTTTTTTTTGGTCCTAGCTTCGTCCGAGGACACTGTTTTATTTCTATTTTAAGTTCCAGCCCTTACCAAAATCTTACTCGCTGCACACACACACACACACACGCACACACACACATACACAAGTACATAGCCTACATACAAATTACGACGTTAGGTTTGTCAAAGCTTTTGTAATGATGATGCACATGTTGATAATTAATAGTCATGGCGACACGCATGTTGATAATTAATTATAAAGAAAAACAGAAAGTACCGGTATTCTTCGTCAAATGCGTAGAATTTTTGCCCCCAAATATTCCCTGTCTACGTTTTCGCCCAACCCCTCCTAATCTCCCCTTTCGTAGTTTAGCTCCACTTGTCGTCCTTCTCTTTGCTTTGGGCCATCCCTTCCCCCGGGAGAGAGGGGAGGGGGGGGGGGTGATATCGCCCACGCTGAGAACATTGGAAGCCTCAGGCGGTCCAATTTGTTGGATAGATGCGAACTTAGGTGGGAACAATGGGGGCAACCCAAATGTTGGCCTGAAATACTACTTCTATATATTATGAACAAAATTAGTATCAATTAACAAAATTGGCCCCCTTCTCCCCCATCCCCCGCCCACAATAATAAAAGTTAAAAAAAAGTCTGGAATTAGGGCGCCCCTTGCGGATTGTCAAAGCCCCCGTAAGCCTGCAACTTGTTTAGCTTTTGCCTATATCCAGTACTGGAGCCAGCGATAACATAATATCAAACAGTCATGTTATACCTAAAACAAGTGCGAACAGGCGGGAAGCTCGCTCGCCTCTCATGCCGAAGGTACCGGGTTCGATTCCCGGGTTGGTGCAGGCATGTTGGAATATTGGGATTTTCCTCATATTTTCCTGCCCCCGATCCTATGGAGGTATGATCGACACCTAGTCTTCTCGGATAAGGACGAAAAACTCATGTGGCCGGTGTACACGTTGCGCATGTTAATGATACCTTGGCAGATGGAAGTCGAGAAGAACAGGCCTAACCAGGCCGTTGCCCAGGCAAAAGTAAAAAAAAACCCATCAAATTAATCTTTACCACTCCATCCTCGACCTCCCCCCCCCCCCCCACACACACACCCAAATGGAATCAAATAAGCATTACAAAATACAAATACAAAAACAGAACAAAGGATAAAAAAAAAAAACGAAGAAAAAGAGAGGTGCAAATGCCAAAGACACAGGTAAAGAAAACAAAGAGCTCAAAGCAACGATAGGTTATTACTAAAACAAGTGTGAATAGACTTTAAATATAAACAATATAAACAGTTAACATACCTTCACACACTCAACTCAGACAGTAAGTTCAATAGTTCGAAGCTTGGTTGGTAGATCCACGCTAGTTAGTCTCTTCTCTTTCAATGTACTTCTGTATGCTTGCTCGCTAAGCTGGACGACCAGAACAGGAAAACACAGTTGCTCCCCGTGCAAGTCAAACACAATGGTTATCGGATAGTTGAATGATATTTTACGCAACTGGCAGTAATAGCATTTAACAAAGAGAAGAACCGTACTCTACACCAAGCGTTGCGCATAACACAGTGGTTCTGAACAAGAGCGATATGGGGGGGGGGGGTGGTGGAGGGGGATAAGTTCCAGGGCGGAGGGGGAGCCGAAACAGAAAAGGGAGACATGGGGGGAGGGGGGGGGGGGCTGGGAGCAGACAATTAAGAGGCCGAATTTAAATAGGGTCGATTTCAGGGCAAATATTCAATGCACTTGATAAAGGATACTTTCTGTTTTTCTCTATAATGTATGATCAACACCCCTATTGTCATTAAAACAGCTTTAAGAAACCTAAGATCGTAATTTGTATTATGCAGTCTGTGTACTCTTGTGTGCGTGTGTGTGTGTGTGTGGGTGTGTGTGTATGTGTGTGTGTGTGTGTATGTGTGTGTACCTAAGAGGGGTACGGTTTTGGGGGGGGGGGGAAACGAGGAGGGCCTATGAAAGAAAATCTGGAACTTATGGGGACGATTACCTGAAAAAGGTTGAGAACCACACTCGTAACATGCTGTCTGACATTACCATGCATGCCATAAACCAGATAATATAATACAGATTTACACAATCATAAAAGTCCTCCTTTTTATTGTTGATGTTTCTTTGAATTTAATGTGAAATGTTATTGTTTTGACCTCTATATTAAAGATGTATAGTCTTCACTCTGTCTGGGGTTCATTTTGTATGGACTGAAGACAAATTTGGCTGTTTTTTTTTTTTGTTGTGGGGGGGGGGGGAGGGGTGGGCGAAGAGGTAATCGATTTAGCTAATAAAAAGAATCGAACACACCAAGAGGTACTATTACTGCTTGGCTCTTTTGGTCTTGACAGACGGTAGATGTAAACATCAATATTTTTGTCTCCCGTGGTACTACATGATATAAAAGATATAACTGTTTTTTTATATCATCATTGTCCACCTTTAGTGTTGCTGTTTTCTTTGTCTTTTGCCATGTTTACCGTGAAGACTGTGGCCGTTAACATCTATAAATTAGTTTTGTATCGTCTTCACTTTTTGTAGCATACTTTTGGTATAGTCATCACTTTTGTGTAGCATACTTTCGGTATAGTTTCAATATTTGTAGCATACTTTCGGTACAGTCTTCACTTTTTGTAGCATACTTTCGGTATAGTCTTCACTTTTTTGTAGCATACTTTCGGTATAGTCTTCACTTTTTGTAGCATACTTTCGGTATAGTCTTCACTTTTTTGTAGCATACTTTCGGTATAGTCTTCACTTTTTGTAGCATACTTTCGGTATAGTCTTCACTTTTTTTGTAGCATACTTTCGGTACAGTTTTCCGTTTGAGGGGAGAATACAAACATTTTAATAAAAAAAATTTGAGAGCAGAAAAGTGGCATGAATTTTAGTTGCAGTACGATGAATCCAGCAGAACAAATCCACATACTGACGAACTGATGAAAAGAGGGGGGTGGGTGGTAAATTTAGTGACAGTATGGCACAATTTCATGTCACTTTTCAAGTTTGCTTTGTCTTTTTCGTTGTTTTTTATTACAACCCTGTCCCTTGCGTAGATTTGTGTGTGTGTGTGTGGGGGGGGGGGGGTGTACTCTGTTGTTGGCTTTTCTTATTGTGTTTCAAAGGATGATTTCATCAATCAACAGTAATTAATTTTAGTGTTTGACCCACTTGAGACTTAAATCATCACAAAATTCTTTGTTTTGATACCAGGCTATTTTACTTCTAAGAGGTAAAAGTGTTACGCAAAATAGTGAGGAAGGATTGATGTTAATGTAATGATTGTAGTCCATTAGATACCTTACAAATTGATGAAGGAAGTGGATATTGGACAATAATTATGATTGTCTATCATTACCCAGGCCGTCTCTCCGGCTTCCCTTAATAGAATTACAGTTTTGTCATGCACCTAAGTGAACCGTTGTCCATTACAACAGTGCAGGGTGTGACACAATATTTTCATAATTGTTCCATTGTTTTCAGTAATAATACAGGTTGAAGGACGTCAGCCCAGGAATGTTTGTTAGCAGTCAGCAGCGTATGGATTCTTAAGGTTGTGTTATGAAAGACAGGAAGAGAATGAAAAACAGGGCTGGAGAGAGAGAGAGAGAGAGAGAAAGAAGAGGGAGGGACACACACACACACACACACAGAGGGAGACAGTGAGTGGCAGAGAAAGAGTCAGAGATACAAGAAAGAGACAGGAGCGGAGAGGGAGAGAGAGGGAGAGAACGAGAATGAGAGAGACAGACAGATAGACAGACAGACGGACAGACAGAAACACAGAGAGAGAGAGAGAAGGAGGGGAGAACTGACAAAAAGAAACGGTGGCTGAATAGTATTAATAACATGTGCATTCGTACCCAGTAATAACCCTGACAGTTAATTATGCACAGCATACTTGGCGTAACTGCACGTACTTCACTCTGGCCAAACAGTAAGAAAAATATTATTCCAAAACAATAAGAAAAAAAACAAACGTTTGCCAGTCATAGGGATGTGAAAAATATGTGAAGGCTAAAAACGATTCTGAACAAATATCTCCATCTGTAGTGGAAGGCTAGCATATAATTATGTAAAAACATATTTACTTTTGCAGTAAGCCTACATTCAAACCTATGGACAGGCTTAAGTGAGCCCATGATGTTGCACACTGCAAACAGTGTCGGGAAACAGCCGGAAAGACCAAGCCTAACAGAGTTAAATGATTCCAGCAACTTGCAAGTGATCATTATTTTATTGATACTATTTTTTTAATGTTGTTTTTTATTTTCACACTCAACCAAAGAAATAATTCTCGGGTGGATCTGGGCGAAATTGGGCTTAGGCCGAAAAACCAAATTAATGAGAAACTCCTCAAAATGGTGGAATATTTTCTATCTGAATTGAGGTTTGCTTATAGTAGCCATTTTTCTGCATTCAGTTAGTGGTAAGAAACTCAACAGGTGGAGCGAGGCAGATGAAGATCTTCAGAGGAAAAGTCTCTAACTTCTTGACATCTTCTAGAATCCCGGCCACACCCAACTCCGAGTTCAGTAAAAGAAAAAAACAACATTTTGCTTGGAAACACTAGAAATACTTTTTTTTTTTTTTTTTTAAAGAGGTACATCAATGACACGATAGCCTCGGTTTGCCAGATCCACCCACAGTTTGTGTTCTGACCAGGTTAATATACGGTACAACTCTTCATGGGTCAAATAATAAAATTTTTAAGCTGAGTTTTCATGTGTGGGGAGCTAGACGCGACAAGGGAAACGCCAAAATCCTTCAAGTAAGCTTAGTAAACCATTTCCTTTTCAGTACATAGAGAAACACACTTTCTTTTTTTACTACTTGATAGATTTGGGCCGTTTGCATTGCCATTTTTCCTTTTCCGTATATATGAAACCTCGGGTTACAGTGGTAAGAAACGCCTTAGGTAGAGCGAGACAGATGACGATCTGCAGTAGAGGGCAGAGGATAGTTTGGAGTAAGAAGACAGAGAGTAGTGGGTAGTATCCAGGGGGAAGTAATTTCTTCACCGTCCTGACCATTACCAATTCCAGGAGTTTAATCCCTTGATAATGCCAATACAGTCACGACTTCACGTCTCTTGGTTCGATGGTAATCCTTATAAAATGGTTGTTGTTATAGGACCGTGGTATTTTACACTGTAAGCTTTGGGTGCCCAGTGAACAGAATTCAATATTTTCTCTGTTCGGCTTTCTAATTAGATTAGTCTCCCCTAGTAGTGGATAATTAGCCTTGACCTATCACACTAGTGTTAAAATAAAGGGAGTGTTTATTGGGGCTACATGATAAATATTACCGTGGCGAGAAACGGCTAGTCCAAATAATGTTTCAGAAGTGAGGTTTGGTTACGAAGGCTACACGTAGCCCCAATAAACACTCCCTTTTATATTGAGTGACCTTATATAGTTTGATTATTAAGGCTATATGTAGCCTATAGGTCACCCTGAAATAAATATGTCGTCGTTTATTATTATATATCAGACAAAGGTTGGTAGACTGTGTACTAGTGCACGGGGTAAATCTTAACACTAAAGCTGTGTTTCCATGCGTACGGAAATAGAAACTGCAACGGAAACGTAAAAAATTCATCAAGTAGTAAACAGAAAGAGTTGTCTCCCTGTGTGTGGAAAAAGCGGTTCCATAAATATGAAAACATTATGTCTATTTCACTACGTGAGAGGTTTTTGGTGTTTGCGTTTCATTTTCCTTTTCCGCCCTCAAGAAAAGCCAGTTCTGGCATCAGCGCCGGCTGGCACCTCAAGGGTGCCATCACCAAGAATCCACCAAACCTGACTGACGGACAAAACCCACCGAAATAATCAGTTACCCAGTCCCGTCAATTCCATCCGCCCCCCCCCCCCCAGGCTAAATGTAAAAACTGGAATGTATGGCCAGCCTCCCAATTCCGGGTTTAACATTAATTCCTTTCCCACAGGTCCTTCAGTACTGACAGAATAGAACCCAGTCCCTGGGAGGGGGGGGGGGAGGGAGGATATTTACCATGGAAACAAACGAAACAGTTTCCACCAGCATTATAATTGAAAACTTTAATCATCAGTCTACCTTATACTAGAACAGTACAGAGGTTACATAATACAGATTTCAACTCCACGCCCATAATATCTACTGTAAAAAAATATTCAAAAAGACGAAAAAACCTGTGTGCGCTTCTTTTGCCGACAAGTATAGGCCTGCAGTGTCAATCATATCACTGACGTAAGAGGGTGTGTTTATTTCTTGCAATTCACAAAATATATTGAAATGCTTCCTTGTCAGCCGGTGTGGCGTAGCAATAAGGGAGTGACGACATATGTTTGGACAATGGAGGGGTGTGGCGTAGCAATAAGGGAGTGACGACATATGTTTGGACAATGGAGGGGTGTGGCGTAGCAATAAGGGAGTGACGACATATGTTTGGACAATGGAGGGGTGTGGCGGGTAGCAACCGTCACCAGCAAAGTGAGGGAGGAAGAAACAACAAGATCTAGCATTGTTTGTGCACCGGCCGTTTTTAAAAACTAAATTTAGCATCAGGGCGGGCCACTCAAAATACAAAATTATACTCTGGAGCTCTCCTTTAACCCCTCGCACTCTGAACACCTGGCTACGTCTCTGAATTTCAAAGGTTTAGTTGACCAGATGAACAAAAATTTCATGTCAGTGAAAATATTCCCTGGCAACTTTCACAGATGTTGAATAGTTGACAGTTTACGGAGTTGGACCCTGGAGTTGGTATTAACAGACTCGCTTTCAGAAGCAGCCTGAGAAGTCTGCAGGGTAGTGGTGCTTACATTCCACTGAGATCGGCTTCTTGAGAAACTGTTGCTGTGTTCTGCCATCCGTCTCATCCATGCCCGGCCCTTGCTCCTAAGTTGGTTGCAACAACAGCAGCATGTCTTGCAGAGTATCTCGGTGATCAGTAGAGCAAACCCTCTTCGGAAACGGCCGTTACTCAGGAAATAAAGATAAAAATTCACTGCGTGACTTGAGTCAGACAGAACGTAGAAGACCTGGCCGATGAATCTGTGGAAATATAATGCAAATTGTTACTGGGAAATGCACTCCCACCGCCCACTATAGACCTTTTCATTTACCGTCCTCCATATCACGTGATTTGCAAACAAAATGGCGGCGTGCCCCACTTGTAGGGCGGAAGCGATGGACAACGGTCGAACGAGGCCATCCTCTTGTTGGGCACACAACTGTACAAACCCGTTACGTGCTGGTTCTGGCATAAAAATGCATCTTTGCTTAGACTGTGCACATATTCAGATGCCGCCACTAAGGCAAGTGGAGGTTTTTGCCCTACACGGTGCTTTTCGATGCCGTGCGGCTCCCCACAAACAACCGTAACGCGGAAGTGAAAGGGTATATAATGTTTCTATGGGGTTGTGAATGGGAAGATGATTTATCCCGCTCCTTCCCATTTCCAAGATGGCACAAGAAACTCCAACATACACAACATATAATTATCAGTCTTGAACTTAAATAGCCGTGGATAATAAACTATTATTATGGATAACACATCAAACAAAAGTTCTCAATGTCATAATTAAGATTCATTTAAATTATACATTGGAAATCAGCTATATAGACGATGGCAATGGAATGGAGTCGACGGCGCATATACATCAATACTGAACTTAAGGAAGGAATCGTTTTTTTTCCTATCATTTTCATATTTATAAAGCAGCGTGCGATGAGTGTAGAATGGCTTGTAGGGCAGTCAAGAGTCGAAACATCTGTTAGACTTTGGAGTGGGGGTGGGTGTGTGTGTGTGGGGGGGGGGAGGAGGGGGCAATCGGGGTGACAATTTCACTCACAGCATGAGTATTTGGTTTTGAGAATTAAAAAGCAGAATCGGAAGGTGTAAAAACAGGGCTTCTTTCCTTAACAAAAGTCAACAGCAAGGGCCCATGCAGGGACTGGGGCCTCCATCTTCTGAAGATCCCTTGTTGTCTCCCTCCTTTGAACAATTCAGTTCAGGATTGAAGAAGCCCCATCCACCTCCACCACCACCCCCCTTTATTGATAATCTAGGAGTGCAACATGCCCATATTAAAATCAGGTAAATAAAACTAAAATGCATTAAAGATAAGGCGTACATTTTAATTAAAATTGTTTTTTTTTTTTGTTTTCCTCTCCAGCAAAATTAGGGTCAGCGATACCATGTCCACATTAAGACGATAATTACCTAGACAAGAATAATTAAGCATTATTCCATGATAGGAGATTTATTTTCAAGTAAGGCGTAAAAGCTTAACACATAGTTAAACATCCTATGTATTGTTACCTAAACATGTCATAGTGCGGTAACAGACGTAACAGATGCAGTAAAAAAGAATGGAACTCAGATAAACACTTACTCAATGTTAGCTGCCGCCCTGGTGTTAAGGCAAGGTTGCCATTGGGTCAAGACCACCGACATCAGGGGTCTTGGTGTTACCAACAGGATAAAGACTATACAACTCAAGACTATTGTGATGGTTATGTCCCTCTGGCTCCGCTCTCTTCTCTGGATTATCTGTCTTTGAAGTGACAAGTCTCTCTGTAGAAATACAGCTGAATGACATTTATATGTCACATTATGATTAGTCACTATACTAACAAGACAGCCTAAGTTAGATTCACGCCAAAACAGATATTTTCATGATCTTCCGTGAGAAAGATTTAAGTCCAACATTGTCTTTATAGTTGTAAGAAGGATGATGAAAAACGGATGCGCCGATCCATCCCTGCAGAAATGAATAAATAACTAACACATACACAAACTCACACAAAACAAATGAATAAATAAATGTTTACATAAATTGATAAATAAATAAATAAATAAATGTTTCAGCTTGACAAAACAGTTTCATTCGCTTTTCTGATAAAAAAATAAAAATAAGACAGGCCATTATGTTAGCACACTGATGAATTTTTAATTTTTTTTCTTCTATTCCTTTGACACATCTTATACCATAAATATAAAATTAGTGAGCTGTAAAAACGCCTATGCAAATTGACACTCAAACCGTAAAGCACTGAGAGCCGTCTTCTAAGTGCATGTCACAATCATGAGCAAGATTATTTATGAATCATTTTATATATCGAAGGTTAGTGACTAAAAGTGCGAATGTCCATTTCCAAGTTTTTACCTAGGTCGACATGAAGATAACGTTACAAATCTGCTCAACCCCCCCCCCCCCCCCCCAGGCCCCATAATATCACCAGTGATACACAGAAGTGAAGTGTATCTCTCGGCTGCAGTTCCCACAAGAACTCAAGGCGAGAAAAGTTATATTTGGTAATTTCTACAACAAACACTAAATCAAACAAATGATGATGAATAAATTAAATAATTATACCCATAAGAACAGATTCTCACATACTCAGAATTTTCCCACAAGCAGAAATGGGGGACGGGACCTAAGGGGTTAAAAGGGTGACATTTCCAGCACTGCATCATGCTAACCACTTACCATCACTGTTGTCGCTTTCCTCAGCTCTCGCAATATCAAAAGACTCAAGATCACTAAAGCAGCTGCCGGTACCAAAGCATAAACTGCTGCATCCACCCAGTTCATGATCTTGTCCAATGATAACAACTCAGGATCGGTGAAACAGTAGTTCCCCCCATCTGCTGTCTGCACTTGTATCACAGTGATAGCGTAAGGCACGTTCACCAGAAGAAGGAACAGTATTATCATGCCTATAAACACGAAATCATGCCTGAAATAGATATGATATGATAAGGGTGATTCGGAGGGAAATAAATACTTTAAAAAAAAAATCGTTTACTCTCTAAATTTAGATCAAAGGCTACAAATGACTGTGATTTCTATACACTGTATTTATTATTTGAACAACAAGGGCAGGCTGTAA
Source organism: Onchidella celtica (assembly GCA_963931925.1). Lineage (NCBI taxonomy): Eukaryota > Metazoa > Mollusca > Gastropoda > Systellommatophora > Onchidiidae > Onchidella > Onchidella celtica. The sequence continues at coordinate 9,348,094 of OZ007582.1, forward strand.
TAGCCAGAATGAGACAAAAGTTCTTGTAAAATAATATTTTGGCTTCTAAGAGGTGTTAGCTCTGTTTAAGGGAAGAAGGATCAATTGAAGTGATCAATTGGCTTCACTTGATTTTTAAATTTACTTTGGTGTACCCTTCATTTAGTTGAATATAGCTGGCGTACTCCTCCATTTAGTTGAAATATAATCCGTGTACACTCTTCCGTTTAGCTGCAATATTACTGTGCTAACAACATAATATAATGGTAAATAACTTTTGGATCACCTGGAATGATGATTACTCCCTTGGATAAATCATTGTGATATATTCGGCAGTCAGCAAAATAGATGTTTATTTTAAATATGACCAAAAAAAAAAATACTCAAGTATGAAGTGGAAGAGGTATTGCTTTGAAACTACAATGATTTAAAACATTGAGAAATTGTTAAAGAAACCAGTACCGGTATCCTTGGCCTTTTTGACAACTGTTCATATCTTATACAGCTGTTCACAAAAGGAAATTGCAGATTTATTATTATTTATTTTTAATTATATAGAAAGTGGTTACATAATAATAGGAAGATAAAGTCAAGCATGAACATGGACACTTCAAAGAAAACCACTACACAGTAACTAGGCACTACATGTGAACGCGAAGAAATGACATTATAAGATACTTATTTCATCTCAATTCGCTTGTCTTAAGACTCGGAGAAAATACTGAGACAGGCTATGATGTTAGTACAAAGACGGTACAAAGACGATACGTTACCTTTTTCCAAATTTCAGACTCCTCAGTGGCATAGTGATGCCTAGACAGCGTTCCAGTGTCATGGCTACCAAGATCCAATTAGCCAGCTGCCCGGTAAACGAGCCCGTGTATTGCAGAAAACGGCATCCTTCGTCTTCAAGAGAAACATTATAGCGCGTTAGACTTGAAAACAATATTTTACACAGTAGGCAAATGTTATCAGTGGCAGCCAACGCTGCTACGTAGATCGAAGATTTCACACGAGGTTTCATTCTGAGAATTGTGAGAAATGAAAATAGATTTCCAGGAAATCCAAATGCAAAGATAACCCACAAGTACACATCATTGATTTCAATAGCCACAGAAAAAATAGGGAAATCCGCTAGTCTCGAAGCATCATCACAGTCATCATAATATACTTCAGTAGTCACAGTGGTAGACATGGTAGTATTTGGTGCTGCGAAGCTATCCATCGTACGGAAGTGAACAGGGTAGAAAATCGTTTTCTAAGTACAGGTTTGTTATGAGGCTCAGAGATCTCCAGCAAAGCCCATTGTAAATCTGCTGTCATAACATAAGAAATACACATACAATACAACTGGTTGAATATGCTGACAGTTTTTGAATAAAGAAATCTTGCTAGAGAAATAGATGGAATTAGACACAGAGGGTTCCAGTTATAATAAACCTGTGGGTTTTTTGTTTTTTTTACTTGCTCTTGATAGTTTCTGTTCTATCCACAGCAAATTGTTGTATCCATAACTAATTATAATAAACCGTTTCTCTCTCTCTCTCTCTCTATATATATATATATATATATTATAGAGAGAGAGATTATATATATATATTTTTTTAGATAATCTCAGTGTTTCTGTTCTAACCACAAAGACTAATAAAAGTATTTTAGATATTTCGGTAGCTTCTGTTCTATCCACAACCAGTTATGATAAGTCTGTTTCTTATATAATCTTTGTAGTTTCTGTCCTATCCACAGACCTAGTTACAATAAACACGTGTTTTAGTGAAAGATAATCTCAGCGGCCTGTTTTAAATCTCTGTAGTTTCTGATCTATTCACAACAGATTCATAATATGATTGTATGACAAACAAATAATGATGTCTACACTACATACACACGGATCTGCCCCCTTGCCATGATAGCAAACAGGTGCATTAAAGCAGTGGTACATTACGTAATGAAATGCAGATTGTTATCAGTATCCTCACCATTCCCTGTGCTCAGTCGTGGTCTGGTGTCGTGACTTTGTCATTACCTGGTATCCGGCTGTCTCTACCTGGTGTTAAATTGCTAATTGTTCAGGTGACAAATTATTGATTGAAATAAATTGATTCGTCATTAGTCCAAATCACAGCTTGGTTTCATCTGCATCCTTGTTGCTGCACTGAAAGTAGAGAAAAAAAATTTGATGTGGACCCCGTGCTGTGTGTTTGTGATCACTTCATTATGGAAAAATCTGAAGTTTGCACAGCCCGGACAACAAGCCAACGGGAATCCGACTGACGTCTTGTTTGCTTGTAGGAATAACATCAATTCTACATAGATCCACCCTTTACGACGTCTCCTCGACGTCAGTTTGATGAAGGATTTTATTCCTATGGTAAAATTACCAACACTACAGATGTCCTCTACAAAATAATCTATGTACAAATTGTAAGCACATCCAAGAATAAACCCAACGATTTGAAACTTTCTTCTGTAAAAGGAGAACATTATTGATATGCCAGATTGTGATGCGGACAGGGAAATTATTATCATAGGAAGAACAGGTTTTGCCCAATATCTCAATATTAGAGAGAGGGGGAGGGGGAGAGAGAGAGAGAGAGAGAGAAAGACAGAGAGAGAGAGAGAGAAAAAGAGAAAGAGAGAGAGAAAGAGAGACAGAAAAAGGGAGGGAGAGAGAAAGAGAGAGAAAGAAAAAGAGAGAGAAAGAGAGAGAGAGAGAGGAAAGAGAGACAGAAAAGGGGAGAGAGAGAGAAAGAGAGAGAGAGGAACGAGAGAAAGAAAGAGAGAGGAAAGAGAGAAAGAGAGAGAGAGAGAGAAAGAAGGAGAGAGAAAGAACGAGAGAAAGAGAGAGAAAGACAGACAGATAGAGAGAGAGAGAGAGAAAGAAAGAGAAAGAGAGGGAGAGAGAGAGAGAAGATACTCTCTCACTGTAACGCGCTTTGGGTCCACTTTGAGGAGACAATCGTTCTATGAATGTACTCTATTATTATTATCATAAGATTTTCGACAGGACTTCCCCACCCCCTCCCACCCCCCATTTTTATTTTCAGTTAATTGATCAAGAGATCAAGTGCATCTACTAAGCGCAGAGGTTACATTGTCAGAGACTTTGCCGAAGGCCAGCAATATTTTCTAAAACGGATGAACTTATAAGGGAATTAATACATTATTTTGTACTGTCAAAGAAAATTATTGGTTATTTCCCTTGTTAGGTTAGTTTAAACTGGCCCCATAGCATGAAAAAGTCGTTCTCCAAGCCATTAAAAATTTTCATTTTTTCACTAATACGAAACTTTACTCAATTATGCACATTTCTGTGTGTTTTACAATGTTCTAGAACTTCAAGAAGTATTTTATTTTGATTTTTAGGGTGAGTGCAAATGTATATTTTCGCGTAGATTTTTCTGTTTATTTTTAGATTTCTCAGTTTTGCCATTTTCAGGACGGCCACTGCTCCCCTTTTTCTGTACTGAAATTTCTGGGGTTTTTCCATGCGTGTTTTCAATATCTTTTCAAGGCTTGGTTGCCTGATTCTTGTTTACACATTGAATTGGCCGTCAGGTTTACAACAAACTTAAACTTCAAACATGAAACCGTAAGAAATGATTTTCACGTGTTCTCGGTGTCCAAGCAAGACATTCACTGAATAACATTTAAAATGAATAATAAAAGCAACACAATTGCTTATTCATGTAGTTTCATTTTTCTTTTCATGCTTGTACTAACAGCACGCTTTTCATCCATATTGTGACTAGTAGGCGAATGTGTAGTTTGGTAGCCCGTTTTGAAGTGGGTGCCTTGCGTGTTGTTGAAAGAGCACCATTTTCATATTGTTGGAGAAAGGTCCGTGTTGAAAGTGAATCTTATTGCCCATGGCTCACATGTGTGTCTTTATATATTCATTTTGTTTCAGTTTAAATGTATTTAAGAGCTAAGAACCTGCTAAGCGTTATTTTTTCAGGCATTCGAAAAGTGCGTGTGTAAAAACTGAAGGTTGATAATATTGAAACTGTGCAAAATGATTGTGGTTTCAAGAAAAAGCTGTAGGTTTTTGGTATCACAGCGCGGGGGACTTTGTTGCAATATTTATTTTAATTTCAATAAAACGTGTGCCGTCAGTCTTCCAAATCCACTACATAGCAAGAATAATCGGTCTGTTATTCGAATGGCATCCGACCGGATTGATTTTTTTAAAATGCATATATATTATAATAAATATATACAAGCTTAAAAACCGCGGCCTATGCGGACCCCCCCCCCCCCCCCTTGCAGCCATTGCCCCGCCGGTCACTTTCTACCCTCTCTGTGTCTGTCTTGGTAAACCGAAATAATTCCTAGAGCAAGCAGCACGATATTACTGTGTTCTAATTTTAGCCGCGAGCACGTCCAATAGTTTAAATCAGCCGGCCAGGAGTGATGACGTCACGGTTCATGTACTCGTGATAAAAAAGGTATCGAATGCGAGCAGTCAGCGTCACCAAGCAAACTCAAAAAAAAAAATGAAAAGAAAAATAAAAAAATCCAAAGTTTGGCGCACCCTTCACGGCATTTGAAACCTATTACTGTAGATGGCCTAATAAAAAAGCCGTTTGCCTTCAAGGTGGAGAATTTGTGAATCATATAGATATTATTATTATATAACGACAGTCATATCTTTTCCCTGAAATTACCAACCGTTCAGTAAACAGCAGAGAGGGATTTGATTTAAAGGCAGACATTAAACACTATAGCTGATATCGTAACCCAATATGCAGTGAGGCGATCATTTTTGTCACAAACTTATATCAGCACAAATTGAAATCTTAATATCATTGCCAGAGACTTCAGGAATTTATTATATTCGTACATCAGAATTATGTAAAATCAAGTTTACTTTTCTTCTGAAACTAATAGTAGAAATTAGAATCACCATGTTTATTCGGAGAGCAGTCGAATATGAATGATTTTGTGTTCTTGTGTGGTGAAATTTAGCATAGTTTATTGGAATAATGATACTGTGTTTTTGCGTGGTGAAATATAGCATAGTATAGTGAAATAGTGATGTTGTGTTTTTTGTGGTAAAATTCATGGATAACGTTCGGTGTGGTGATTTTTCGGTGGATATCTGTACCAACCCGTTCCTTGTTCTACACCCTTACGTGGAGATTCCTTAGAATATCTCCAAACTTTTGATGTCCTGGATTATATCTGTGTACATAGGATTGGATATTTGCAATTTCAACAGGTAAGTCTGATTAAATTTTTGGGAGGACTTCCGAATGCGTCTCACTGACATATTTGTTTGTTCCCTCAATGAAGTATTCCAGACTGCGAAGGTATATTATATGGATCTCCATAAGGGGAAGGAGAAGGAGTGTCACAAAATGAGGAGGGGGAGGGGGTTCGTCCTCTATAGGCATGTTTTTATAGTTAACTAACCGAGGTACCCGGCACTGCCCGGGATAAATGTTCTGGGTGATTATAATAGATCGGCTTCACCTTGCTCGTTCCTTTCAATTTAGTTTGTGTTTGCAGTTTGTTTATTCTTGGACTGTCTCCTCTTATTGTATGTAGTATGTCTGGTCTTACTGCACCCTCTTTGCACTTTAAAGCCTTACGCACCCCGTGAAGTGCGGCTCGGTGATTAACTGCTGAGTATATTAAAAAGTGCAGTAGGGCAATGTGGCATGAAACATATTCGGAAGTCTGTCCAATTTCTTCTCTTTCCTCAGTTAAGTGCACCGTGTGTCTGTGTGTGTGTGTGTGTTTCTTTGTTTGTTTGTTTGTTTTCCCGTGTACACACATTCTGCATTGTCTTTAATCAACCTTCAATCGACAGCAGGATGTTTTGGTACTCCTGCAGCGCCGCTATGCTATGGGTAAAAAAAAGTCTGCATCTACATCCTCGTCAAGCTGGTAATAGACGAAAGCCAGGTTGTAATTGTAGGCCCCAGTTGAAACTACCAATTAAGTATTTTGGGAGGAGTTCCATTTGAGTTACATTGTAGGGATACTACCAGGACCCGACATTAGGAGAATCCATGAGCTGGAGGTCACAGGGGGCCAGGGAGTTAGACCTTTAGATGGATGTTTTTATAGTAAATATGGAACTCGGCGATTGACACTTTGAACATGAAATAAGTGCCCGAATAAAATTCTGCAACTCAGTATTTTAATGTAGAGAAACATGAATTATTCGTTGGACTGATTTGTCGCATTTGCATTTATTTAACTATTTTTATGTTATTTGTATTAATCTTTGTGAGAACCTTCTTTATTTTGTTACGGCACTATGTTTTTCTGCACCACATTATAGAGATGAAGCATGACGTAATCTGTGACTCTACTATTTCTGGGAATTGAACTCACTTTTAACCATAAAGAACTTTTGGGATTTGACATGACACGGTGAAATCTCGGGTTACTTATAAAGAGCATAAGTGACATCTTGAAACATTAGCCGATGGAGATTACTGGAGGTCTGACGATCTCATAGGGCCAATGATCCCATCAACGTCAACTTGCCGCCTTTCCCAACTGACGACTCTCTTAAGCTTAGCTTTAAGTAGGTTTAAGAACTTTCGACATTTTCGGTCTGAAATCATGCCTGTCTCTCTTCTTCTCCTTTTTCGCTATGGTTCGAAGGAGTACTATATGAGTTACACAGCAGTTGTAGAAAAAACAGGAATTGGATCAAACAAGAGCTAAGGTCGCGAAATGTATTTTAATCCTCTAGTGCCCAGACGAAAATTGACAACCCCGAAACTTCTGAAATAATAAATAACAAGCTGAACTGATTTCAGATACATCTAGTCAGAATATTGAAAAAAAAAATAAAAAAAAATAAATATAATATATACATTTTTAATTGCAAAAATTATTTTGATAATAAAATTGAAAGAGCATTTTGGCTCTAGGTGATCTGTTTCAAATATAATACACTGGGCGCTAGTATAGAGGGCTAACTTGCCTTGGGTTGTTGAGGGGGGGGGGTGGTGGTGAAGTGGGAGTTGGGGATGTTCTCTGTGTGTGTATGTGTGTGTGTATGAGGTGGGAGGTGTATATAATAGCAAAACCATCATGCTGAGGTCCTTATCCCCTATCCCCCCCCCCTCCTGAAAAAGAATAGCCTTGGCCACAAAAAACTATATAACAGCTATTGTGTCCATGGTAACGGCATGGTAATATCACGTTTCTGTACCGGTTATCACTAAGCGATCTCATCTCTGAGATCATCGCGGTATTCTTTCAATATTCTGTTAAAAGCGCCACCCCCTCCCCTCCTCCTCCTCCTCCTCCCCCGCCATTAATTGTCCTCCCAAAACAGTGGAGTCAAGAAGTGAAGGCAAATAATTCCACAGACCAGACACATTTTCCTGGTGCATTATTTCCCTTTGGCCCCCCAAAAGAACTGGATCACGGACAGTGAGTATTGAAGTTGTAGTACTACTTGTGGTAACTTGTCAGAGCAATGCCTTTTTTTTTTTTTTGGAAGCGCATATCCGTACAACATGTTGTGCACACAAAATTCGATGACGTCGAACACACAATGTGAATTAATCTTCTTCATTCATAGAAGAGCGCTTACATTTTAGACCAGTCAGGTGGAGCTACCCCAGCCCACATCATGTTGTAGTGTATACATGTTGTACGAATATGCACTTCGTTTTTGTTTTTTTTTAATATCAGTGTATATTTTTTAATTTTTGTTTTCCTAGATATGACATTAAATTTGCGAGTGGATCTAGCGAAATCGGACTGAAGGTGAAATTTTTTATCTCTCTTTAAAAACTCAAAATAAAAATATTTCTAAGATAATTTCAAACAAAATATTTTAGTTGTTTGTAGAAAAGCGGCTAAACTTTCATTTCGTAAGGAGAATTTCTATAGACAAACTTTCTTCCTTTAGAGGGGTTTTCCCAGGAAATTTGTCTTTCACTTTAAGCCCGCTTTCGCCAGATCCACTCACATTGTTTATGACAACTTGTTACATATTGGCCTATATCCTGTCTGTTTTTGACAGATCTGAATGCCTTTATTATTGAAGCGCCGGTTATGTTTTTACATTGTTATTCTGCTGACACTGAAAAGGACCGTTTTCTGAAAACCAATGGCGTCATTCAGCTGTCCTGGACACTCAGCCATTCACCAGTGTCAACTACAGAGCTCAGGAAATCTAACTCCGATCAAAGCAAACTGATCTGAAGGATTTCAGCCTAATCATTAGCTGTTTTAAACCGAGATCTGCCACAAGCAGTAGTCTACACTCTGACAACTTTCTGACCCTTTCCGTAATGAAACCATCGGAACATTTTTTAGAAGTTTTTTTTTTTTTTTTTTCTTATGGATTTCAGCAAAACGAAACCGAGCCATGGCACCGGCAGTTCAAACCATTTACTGTTGGTTTTCTCTTCTAATAAACAGTTGTCATATTGTTCTTATAGAAGAGGGACAGCAAAGAATACATCTGACGTGATACTGCGTGTCGTAAGAGGCGACTAAAGGTGCAAAGGTCCTGGTCTCCCGAGAAGAGCCAGTTGGCGGTGGGCCAACTACCCACCCTGTAAAAATAAACCAGTTACAGAAACACAAGCAAATACTTTAAATCAGTCTTTTATTTTGGGAGAAGGGGGAGCATCTGCACCTGTAGATTCAATGAAGGACAATGGACAAAGCCGAAAGGACTCCACTGGCCCGACTGCTCCTTCATCAAACAAGTCACTCCGGATTGCGTCGTGGAATGTCCGCTCCATGTATGAAGCAGGAAAGAGTGCCCAGGTTACAATGGAGATGAGGCGATACAGACTGCACATACTTGGAGTTAGCGAGACCCGCTGGATACAGTCCGGACTGAAACAACTTAATTCTGGGGAAAAGATTTTGTATTCTGGAAGGGAGGACAAAAAGCATACAGAAGGGGTAGCGATCATCTTGAGCAAGCACGCCCAGAGGTCACTGAGGGGATGGGAACCCTACGGAAGGAGAATTATATTGGCATCATTTACTACAAAGAACAAGAACATCAACATGAACATTGTGCAGATATACGCCCCAACAAATGAAGCAACCGATGAGGACAAGGACGATTTCTACAACCAGCTTCAGGAAATAGTTGACACATTGCCAAGAAAAGATGTGAACATTATAATGGGAGACGCCAATGCCAAGATAGGACAGGACAATACAGGGTATGAGGACATTATGGGGCGCAATGGTTTGGGACAAATGAATGAGAATGGAGAGCGGTTTGCAAGTTTCTGCGCATTTAACAGCTATGTGATTGGAGGTTCAGTATTCCCACACAAGAGGATCCATAAGGCCACTTGGATTTCACCGGATGGAGTAACTGAAAACCAGATTGACCACTTTTGCATCACCCGACGATTCAGACGCTCACTGGAGGATGTCATAGTACAGAGAGGAGCTGATGTTGGATCTGACCATCACATGCTGCTGGCAAGACTCAAACTCCGCCTCAAGAAACAAGGTACCAGAGCAGGAACAAAGAGGAGAAAGTTTCAAGTGAGCCTTCTGGATGGAGACAAGAAGGAAGAGTTCCAGCTGACACTGAGGAATAGATTCAAACCCCTTGTTGACCTCGAAGAGACAGTAGATTTGGAGACTCACTGGGCTAAGGTAAAAGGAGTATTTACATCGACATGTCAGGATGTTCTTGGGGAAAAGAAAGTGGAACACAAGGAATGGATCAGTCAAAAATCACTGGACTTGATAAGGATAAGAAGAGACCTAAAAGAACAGGTAACTGCAAGTCGTACAAGAAGCTCAAGAGTTGGTAACCAGGAAGAGTACCGAGCATCAGCTAAAGAGGTCAAAAAATCAATTAAAAAAGACAAAGAGGAGTTCATAGGAATGTTAGCAGAGAAAGCAGAGAAGGCAGCAACAGGAGGACACATGAGGATCCTCTACCAGACTACAAAGACTCTTGCTGGAAAATATGGAAAACCGGAAGTTCCTGTCAAGGATTGCAACAGGAAGGCTATTTTTGGAAAGGAAGCTCAGGCAAAAAGATGGATAGAACATTTTAGTAGCCTCTTGAACAGACCTCCACCAAGCAACCCACCCGACATTCTACCCGCAAGAAATGATTTACCGATCAGTTGCGACCCTCCGACTAAAGCAGAGATTAATGAAGCCATAAAGCAGTTAAATCGAGGCAAGGCAGCTGGACCAGACCAGATCCCACCAGAGGCGCTGAAGGCAGATGCTGCTGGGGCTGCAGAGGATCTGCACTCACTATTCTCGAGGATTTGGATCGGAGGCAAGTTTCCAAAGGACTGGAAGGAAGGACACCTCGTGAAGCTCCCAAAAAAAGGGGACCTCAGCAATTGTAGTAACTACAGAGGAATCACACTTCTCTCCATCCCAGGAAAGGTTTTCAATCGGATTCTTCTCAAGCGAATACAGAATGCAACAGACCCAAAACTTCGTGAGGAGCAAGCTGGTTTCAGGAGTAATCGATCAACCACCGACCAGATCGCCACGCTGAGAATTATAGTAGAGCAGTCGCTAGAGTGGAACTCCCAACTGATAGTGAACTTCCTTGACTACGAGAAGGCCTTTGATAGCATCGATAGAGAAACGCTGTGGAGAATATTGAGACATTATGGAATCCCAGAGAAGATGGTGAATCTTATCAAGAGCATGTATGAGGGGACAAGTTGCAGAGTCGTACACGATGGTGAGCTTACTGACAGCTTTGATATCAAGACTGGTGTTAGGCAGGGTTGTTTGCTGTCCCCATTTCTGTTTATTCTGGTGATTGATTGGCTTATGAAAGAAACCACCAATGGAGGAAGAAATGGCATACAATGGACCCCATGGACACAGCTGGACGATTTAGATTTTGCAGATGACTTGGCACTATTGTCGCACACACACGACCAGATGCAAGCAAAGACTACAGCTCTAAACAAAATTTCAGAATCTATTGGATTGAGGATACATCCTGCGAAGTCGAAGGTCCTAAAAATTGTTGCACCCCCAAGCGAACAAGTCAAAGTAGGAGATCAATCACTGGAAGATGTAGAGTCCTTCTGCTATCTTGGTAGTATCATTGACAATAAGGGAGGAACAGAGGCAGAAGTCAAAGCACGAATTGGAAAGGCACAGGCAGCTTTCACGTCCTTAAGCAGGATTTGGAGAACCAAGGATATATCTCTAAAAACAAAGCTGAGGATATTCAACTCGAACGTGAAGTCAGTCCTGTTGTATGGATGTGAGACTTGGAATGCGTCCCAGGCCTGCATAAAGAGAATCCAAGTTTTCATCAACAGATGTTTGAGGAAGCTACTTAAGATCAGATGGACAGACAAGGTCAGCAATGAAATTGTTTGGAAAAGAACAAGACAGAGCCCAGTCAGAGAGGAAATTGGTAGGAGGCGATGGAGATGGATCGGCCACACTCTCAGGAGGCCAGGAAACAGCATCGCGAAGAAGGTATTGGATTGGAATCCCCAGGGCAAGAGATCAAGAGGAAGGCCGCGCGGAACGTGGAGAAGAGCCAGAGAAAATGATGTGCAACGAAGCGGAAAGACTTGGAATAATGTAAAGAGGCTGGCCCATGATAGAGAGGGATGGAAAGTGTTTGTTGGTGGCCTATACCCTGATCCAGGGTGAGAAAGGCAATGATGATGATGATGATATTGTTCTTATAGCAGCTGTTCTTAAGTGGACAGAAAAGACAGCCTGTAATAATAAAATGATTACTCCTTTGCACGAACCATTGTGATATGTGGTAGTCGGTAAATTGTGACGTTTAAATATGACCATAAAACATTGAAGTAATAAGACGAAAGCATTGCTTTGAATCTCCAGTGATATGAAACATTGAGGCAGTGTTGAAAAAACCAGTATTGCTGGTACCTTTTTGACATTTATTCGTGTAGGTATGTGACAGTGGTACAAGTATTACCAAAATTTTACCAAAATCAATATTGTGGTGGCAAAGCAAAAAAAAGTTGCATGTAGCAAAAGCGCCAGTAAAAATAATGCAGACACGACAGAATGAACCTCAAAGGAAAAGGAAAGACATTCTGAATTTGCTCCAAACCTGCTTTCGACCCCACAGATTTTCTGCGTTAAAAAAAAAAAAAAAACAATAATATTTTGTCAAAATTTTGCCAGTACTAAGTGGTTAAAGTCAATTCTGCATTCTTGTTACATTTTGCCATAATTATATTGTACTGTTGCCGCTATGTATCGGAATCTTCTCTTTGCGTTGATGATTTTCGTTACGTTAGATTAGTCAGTTCAATGCCATATGAGTGACAAACAGCCGTCAGAGAGGCAAACGCACCTATGTTGTCTCAGTCACTGATCAATATCGGGCTCTGCCTGCAGCCACAAAAACACCCATTAAATTTTTCCGCTGTTCCGATTCGATAAGTTATATTGCGGGTTCTAAATAATTGCAGATCCGGACAGATTTGTTTGGATGTCGCTATCACACTGCAAAAAAGGACGAGCGATATAGAATAGAGCATTCTGCACGTGCGGAATCGACACGTGTCTCTGGAAAATTGTGGGAGTTTGAGTTTGAGTTTGAGTTTGGAGAAAGCACGTGGACACGATGATGGGCATAGTGTGTCAGGGAAGCAGCAAAGGCGATAGACAGAATTTAACACAATGATAGGACAGAAGAAGACCAGACCAGAAGCTCTCACCAGCTCCTCGCTGGAAAATGATGGGAGAACAAACTATGAGTGATCTAGCAACCTCTGGTAATGAAGACCTTTTTTTTTAGTCTTACACTGTTGGCGCACTGAGACAAATCTGTTGTGTGTCTGTGTCCATCCAGTACGTGAGGTTTCTCTTTCCGTCAGCTGACTCACAGACAGATATGAAGCACCCAAACAAATGGAGACAGACTAATTTTGGTCTCGCCTCTGTTCATGGTGTCGTTTAAGCAAAGATACTAGAACTGATAAGATAAGACAGTTAATGCTTTTAGCGTGCACAGATTTCGCACCGCCACCTAGCGGCAAACGCGCAGAAGTCATGAAAAATGACATATTTTACAAAGCCAAATAAGGAATATATTGAATCTTATTCACTGTTCAGCTATCCCTGTAGATCTTGATTGGCGTTACTTACTATGGAATTATAACCTCAATCGCTATGGGAAAAACTCTGGCTATATTTTCTTTTTTTTTTTCTAGTCGCAGTAGCACTGTTACACTTTTGCATCATAAATTTACCATTATATCAAGCATTCTTTTGATACTATGCGCCATGGGCCCAGCCCCCGATCAGCGCACAGATTATGTGCACGGTTTCTTTTAGTGGTGCGAAAGAGACAGTGTCTCATCTTATCGTTTCTAATATCTTTGGTTTAACTCCGACGTCCACATTTTACATTGAAACCGAGACAAAAATAGACTTGAGCCAGTGTGCCACCAGCCTTAGGATTTTGCATGGCTATTGAGCACAATGAGTCTGTATCACTGACGAGGCTTTCTGGCGCCTGACTAACAGCCATGGAATGAATGCCATAGAAACACCTCCGGTGATTCGTGTGGTTGTGACTTTCGCTCTGAACGGGAGTTGAGACCCCCCCCCCTCCCCACACACACACACACCCCACATCACCCTCCGGCCAAACACCAACGAAGTTTGCAGTAATTGTGTAGATAATAAGACTCATATAATTCATCTCCGTCGTTTTGATTCTTCAACTGGATCCGCTCACGCCAGAAGTTCTTTTATCATTGTCAATATTAAAATGACTGGTATTTTATAGGGAATTAAAGACCAGGTAAAATTTATTACTATAATGTCTGTAAACTGTACGTAGGCAGGGGGCAGACAGACAGACAGACAGACAGACAGACAGACAGACAGACAGACAGACAGATAGATAGATAGACAGATAGATACAGACAGTCAGAGAGATAGACAGACAGACAGACAGCCAGAGATAGATAGATAGGTAGATAGATAGATAGATAGATAGATAGATAGATAGATAGATAGATAGATAGATAGATAGATAGATAGATAGATAGATAGATAGATAGATAGATAGGTGAAAGTCTAATAAATACGGACTAAATCTAAATTTAATATCGTTGAATACACAGTGGTGGCGCAGATCTACTAGGTCACATAGCAACACGTTGTAAGGAGGAGGACATCTGCAATTATAGTACATCGCATGCTTTAGAGCTTCCAGGCGGGCGCCCCCGTTGTCATGGTGACCCTATAGTTTAAGGACAGAGTAAGTCTTGTCTACTGCATCGACTCCGATCCGCTATTTCACGGAAAATGTCGCAGGAGAAGGCATAACACTGTTCGCCTCTATAGCGGTGAGGAGCGGAAAGGATGCTGTGGACAAGTATACAGAGGCAAAGAGCGTTTTACTTTTTCATACGCCGTTTTCCGTAAAATAGCGGAGGAGCGGAGCGGAGGCTGTGGACAAGGCCTCTAAGTCACAAAGCTGTGATCTCCATGGAAACACGCGTCTTGTCACATGCAAGTCTCTGATTAGCCGCGGAAACGATGTGAATAGTATCCTACCCAATATTATTTCCAGAGCCCAGTCGAAGTGCAACAGAGAACCAAAGTAATACACTCCTCTGAGCAAAAGATGGTGCAATTTCACCCTGAGTTTAACAAAGCATTATTGCCGACAGCTGGGGACAAGTGTACTCGGTACTGCCGGATCTGCTCTACAAGAAACGTGCGAGGCACAGGACCGTGCATACTAATTACCTGAGGAAGAAGGGATAACTCTCATCTCAGAGGAGTGACCACTCAGTGATTGGCCATTCTCGGTGGTCTGCCCATGGTAACCGTTGACGATGCAAACTGTGACATTGAGCTACCGGAGACGGAAGAAAAACGAAATAAAGACATCTCTCAAGTTTTGTCCTGGAGAAACATTTAATTCGCATGCCCGCATGTTTTATAGTTCAGGAGTTCAGGCCTCTCACCACCAAGAACAACCAATTTTAGGATTCACAGTCTGTGTCTTCGTCTATCCTCTCGTGCCGTTAGCAGAACCGCGGGTATCGCCGGGTATCCCGTAAGCCTGCCGGTATGACATCATTTCTAAAACAAAGTGGCGTATTGTTCATCCACAGCTACTCGTCTTGAGGTATATTGGCCATAAAAAGGTTCTGCTTGCATAAATTCCAAATTGCTAATTACTGTGAACATTCATTTCCCCTCCGCATTTCCAGAGGTCCGAAATGACGTTATACCGGCAGGCCTACGGTTCTGCGTGCCGTTAAGCGTCGAGGGCAGATGCAGCTTTCTGACGTTGGCCCGGATGGGTAGCGTCTGCCATGGTTAGGCTGATTCTTTCAGTTGTTTCTTTGGCACCGTCTATCCATCTTTTTTTTCTGGGACTCCCCTTTCATCTGGATCCATGCCTTTTCGTGATGTAAGCTCTGTGTGCTGATTGTTCGCCCGCAAGCCGCATGAGGTGACCAAACCGCTGCAACCTTTGTTTTTCTATATGTAGCAGATATGGTGTAGTCCCCACATTGTCTGTGATGTTAACAGTAGACCTCCCCAAACAACAACAACGACGACGACAACAACAACAACAACAGCAGCCACAACAATCTCATGATTTATACATAGGCTACCCCCCCCCCTTATTTTTTTGTATTTGCCCCGGGGACTTCCAAACTAATCCTGATGACTACATGTCGTGAAAAAAAAAAATACACGATCTATGTACTTCATTCAAAAGTTGTTGGTTTGGAAAATTTTTATTTTGTGTTTGTATAATATGGGAAATTTGCGTTGGTGTCATTGCAACCCAGTTACAAGTGGAGCAGACAAGTCGTTGCCACAGTGCAGCGCCGATCGGCGTTCTTTTTTCCCGGGGGGGGGGGGGAGGGGTGGTATAGGCCTATGGCAGGGAATAGTTTTTTTCTTTTTGAAAATTTGCCCTGGCAGCGACCTGTTCGGCCTGCTCTTCTCGACTTCTAACTGCCAACTGCGCAGCGTGCACAGGGGCCATCCGGGTTTTTCGCCCATGTCCGAGAAGACTAGGTGCTCGATGGTACCTACCATAGGATCAGGGACAGGAAAATACGAGTAAAAATCCCAAAATTCCAACATGCTTGGATAGACCCGGTACCTTCAGCATAAGAGGCGAGCATCTTGCCTCTAGACCTCTAGACCAATTTGTCTCTTTGTGGCGTTTTGTTCTCTGTCGAGGCTAAACCTGCATAGAAAGAAAACAATTAATGGAATATCAACGTGTGGCAAAAGTCTGATCTATTTTCATGCGTGAAAAACCCCATGACAGGGAAATCTAATTACTTGCACTTGCTGGCCTTTGCCATATGAGCCATCGAAAGTGTATCGTGAGATAACAAAACATCCAGTTAAAATCTACGTTCTGTACTCAACTCGGTGACCTTTCACAGCAACGAGGAAAGTAAGAGGGTGGAAATACATGTACATTTCGGCAAGGGAAGGGAGGGAAGGCTGAAAAATGGGAAAAGGGGTATAATTGTGTTGTCCTTCTAGGGTGCATCCAAATCTCCTTTCAACGAAGGCACTTTTAGATTATGATGGAGTAAGGGCACTGGCCGCTACCTGATTGCGTCGTGCAGCAAAAAGAAAGAAATATGACTCTGAACAAACGTAGGCCCAAATTGGCGAGGTTCAAAATCAAAATGTACTAAAGTGTCATTGGATCTAATGAGCGATATGTAGCCCGTCAGAAAGTCGGTATCTACCGGTTTCAAATTTACTGTATTAAAAACAGCCAAGTATTAAAAAAGATTTCATATGAAAATCGCATAAGGCTTAAGTACTATCTGTTAGCAAAAAAATCTACCTGTCTGTCTATCTATCTATCTATCTATCTATCTATCTATCTATCTGTCTGTCTGTCTGTCTGTCTGTCTGTCCGTCCGTCCGTCCGTCCGTCCGTCCGTCCGTCCGTCCGTCCGTCCGTCCGTCCGTCCGCCCGCCCGCCCATCCGTCCGTCCGTCCGTCCGTCCGTCCGTCCGTCCGTCCGTCCGTCCGTCCGTCCGTCCGTCCGTCCGTCCGTCCGCCCGCCCATCCGTCCGTCCGTCCGTCCGTCCGTCCGTCTGTCTGTCTGTCTGTCTGTCTGTCTGTCTGTCTGTCTGTCTGTCTGTCCGTCCGTCCGTCCGTCCTTCAGTCCGTCTATCTATCCATCCCCTTCCCTTTTTTACTAACCCAGTTACACCGAGAATTTGACCATGCTGTAGGTTCCTGTTCCCGTGATCGCTGTCTAGACACCTAATGGAAGTTCGTTCCCGTGCATAATGGTGAGCATCACGCTAAATGGAATTTCTATACTTATTTTCCACTCTCATGAGCGCGCGTTATTTGTGTGTGAGTCAATGTGTGTTCAACCGTGGGAGAATGTTGGTGTTCCGGTACTTGTCTTATGTACGATGTCAGATGAGACTGATTAGTTAAGTATAACATAGTCGATCTCATTTTGCATCATTCATACTTACGTGTCGATTGATACCGTGTGTCATTCTATCCGAGTACGTTTGTGAAACAGTTCACTTATCTCGGCTACAGCGAGTATCGAAACTGCTATCACTAGCTGCACACTGTTTTGTTGTTGTTTTTTTATCACCGATCCCAGAAAGATACCAATGGGGAATTTACATATTCGTACCGAAATTCTTTCTAAATCTCAGCCATTATGTCCAGCCTGATACACCAGACTTAATCCTTACCATGAATAAATAAAGGACAACCGTTTGTATCTGATTACATATTGTCTACACTCATGAATGAAAACAGAGCATTTGTCTGGGGTTTTTGGAGTTCTTGTTTAAAGAATGCACTGGACAGAGAGACTTTGCGTGTTTCTTCCGCAATGCTAAGAACATCAGCTGTTTTAATTAGGTCACTGGTTCTCAACATCTTTCAGGCAATCGCCCACTTAGGCTCCTAGTTGTCTTTCATCGTTTTGGTCCTCTTCCGTAAAATGATGTCCTCTGCACTTTGTACCCAATACTTGTTTAATTAAGACAAATCTAAAACCCGAACATGCTCCCATTGTTTTATTTGAAAATAAGTTGGAACCCGCTGATCCGTACGTGGTAGGCTAAAAAATGAAGTGAAAGTGTTTAACGGGCGGGGGTCGGTGCGTTAAAGCGTTTAATTCTACCATCAAAAAGTAAAACCCTCTTACATAGCCATAAGCATTAATGCAGTCACTGGCCCCTTTGCGTGGGCTAAGTGGTCCTGGGGTCAAATCTCTTACTCCGGATACTAAGGGATCCAGTTTTGAATACCTCTAGAATGGGATCCACATCCTAACTATACAGTTTCTAAAGTTTTTTTGTTTTTTTTACTAAGCCATTCACTTCGACATCGCCCCCCCCCCCCGCTCCTCCTACCTTGGACCAGTCTCTGATAAAATCATACCTTCCCGAAAAGGGATGTAAATAAAACCAATATCTTACATACGTTTGCAATTTATTATCTTTCTAGGGATATTTGGCAAACGTTTTTCCACCTCATTCACCAAGCAGTTTTATCTCATTTTGCGATTCGACGTCAATTCTCTTATCTTTTCCACCAGATCTATGTTGATTATTTGTCTTAACATCTTTGTAATTTCTCATTTCCTGTGCTGTTCATCTCAAACCTTCTTCTTCTTCTTCTTCTTCTTCTTCTTCTTCTTCTTCTTCTTCATCTTCTTCTTCTTCTTCTTCTTCTTCTTCTTCTTCTTCTTCTTCTTCTTCTTCTTCTTCTTCTTCTTCTTCTTCTTCATCTTCTTCATCTTCTTCTTCTTCTTCTTCTTCTTCTTCTTCTTCTTCTTCTTCTTCTTCTTCTTCTTCATCTTCTTCTTCTTCTTCTTCTTCTTCTTCTTCTTCTTCTTCTTCTTCTTCTTCTTCTTCTTCTTCTTCTTCTTCTTCTTCATCTTCTTCTTCTTCATCTTCTTCATCTTCTTCTTCTTCTTCTTCTTCTTCTTCTTCTTCTTCTTCTTCTTCTTCTTCTTCTTCTTCTTCATCTTCTTCTTCTTCTTCTTCTTCTTCTTCTTCTTCTTCTTCTTCTTCTTCTTCTTCTTCTTCATCTTCTTCTTCTTCTTCTTCTTCTTCTTCTTCTTCTTCTTCTTCTTCTTCTTCTTCTTCTTCTTCTTCTTCTTCTTCTTCTTCTTCTTCTTCTTCTTCTTCTTCTTCTTCTTCATCTTCTTCTTCTTCTTCTTCTTCATCTTCTTCTTCTTTGTTCGTTTCTTCTTTCAACCTCATTTAGTCACAGTGCTTGACTCTCAGTTCATTGTAATAGTCTTCTTACTACAGTTTCTTGCGTCTCTGAATGTCAACCTCAGAAATTTTGATTTTTATATTTTTTTCTGAATGTTTACTTTGGTTGTCTGCGCCGGTCGTCTTTTCTGAAAGCTATACCCCGACCTATCCGGCCATCCTTGTAATCTTCTTCATTCCAAGTGCCCACCACATATTTGTCATATCAAGCTGTAACTCCCTGTCAGTAAAAGTTTTCGTCTCCTGGCCTTTTCCCCGTACTTTCTCGCCAATTATTCACGACGGTGCTTGTCACCGAGAGCACAAGCCAAGACGTAGGAGCCCCTGAGCGATTTTGATTGATTGCACGTTGTTTTTCATGCCAATATTATAATATTATCCTGACATGTCCGGAGCATGGGTGCAAGGCGGATTCCAGTGTTAATAGACACTAATATGTAGAAACGTCACATTTGCTTGTCTTCATTAGCGCGTATGTTTATTGACTTTTGTTTGCCTTAAGCATAAATCAATTTTGTTTAACATATCGCTGGCCCTTCAGTGAAATTGCACAAGTACACTCACGAAATTTGCAGATTACAAATCTTTATTGCTAATTATTCTG
>OZ007582.1:9370393-9375393 GCA_963931925.1 Onchidella celtica
GAAATGAATGGAAAATCATCAACGGTCGCATTATGATCTGAGTATCAGTTGTAATCTGTATTAATATTTGAAGCAGGTGGGTTAATGCGGTAATTCTACATTTCCAACTTTTCAGGAGCGGAAGACAGACTTACGTCTGTATATGTGAGGCGCTCTAGGGAAATAGGCCACATGTCCAGCTCGGCACTTACTACATTCAGAGCCAAAAAATAGGTGGATTGGGACATGCCGGTCCTGTATCAGTTTTCAGCATGAATAGATTCCTCAATCATTTCTTTTTGCCCGGGCAAAAAGGATTTTCATGAATTCCACTTATAAATATTTTTTTTTTCATTTTTTCTGATCCAATCTAATGGTCATTTGAAATTTACATAGACTTTACACGCGTTTTACACGCGTTTTTCTGAAAGGTGACGTTTTCTACCTTTGCCACCTTGAAGGGGTCATAACTTGGTCAATTTTCAACACTTTAACATGAAGTGCATTCTTCCCTAGACAGTTTGTAATTTTAACTCAATTTTGAAAAGAACTGGCATTGTGGACCATTTCACTAGGACGCGTTACATATATGTATTTTTCCCGTCTTATTTATGAACAAAAAAGATTTGTTATTTAACCAGGCGATGGAAATAAATCTAGGCGATTGGTCATTGAAATATAGCAATTTTACCAAATTTGGAGTTGCGGCGCTATTCCATGACGATGGGACTGGATTTAGAAAATGTCAAATTCTTGAATATCCAATTAGGAGCATTATTTTGTGAGTATAATTTCCATGGGCCATTTGAACAGCCAGTTTCATATGAACTGCTAAACTTGGCATGATCAGAATCATTCCTCCAATGGATTTGTGTTCAAGGCATTAATACATCATTTCTACCAGATCTGACCACGGAGCCCACAAAAATGAATAGCTGAATCTAAGAGATTTGCATTGGAGAAAGCAGCGCTCAGCCACGGAAACAATAATATCCTTCTCTGTCCAGGTCTTCACGCCTCAAGCATCCCTTGAATCAGGCAGTGACCATAAAACAGTGGACCTCCGAGCTCTAGGTGACATTCCTCTCACTGCAGTCCCAGGTGGTTGGTGGGCGCTTCTGGTAGCGTCTCCTCTTGTCTTATTCTTCTGTTATCATTCTGTCTGTCGACTTGCTTTTGTCCTAGCACAGAGTGGCCGTTATCGTGTCGACATGCTTTCGCCAAACTCAAACTCAAACTCCTCCACTCCACCCCCGTTTTGAATTGTCTTTTAATATATCGCCTGTTTCACAATTGTACTTCTACTGTGGTAATTAGTGAAACAATTTACGAAACTAAATTTCTTTATTAAGTTTGGAGTTCCTGCTGTGACGGAAATTACCACACAATTTCATCTAAAATTTCTACCCTGCCTAGAATTTAAACCCTGTTTAAAATTCCTATTCTGTCTGAAATTCCTACTGTCTAAAATTCCTACTACTCTGTCCAAAATTCTTACTCTGTCTAAAATTCCTGCCCTGTCTAAAATTCCTACTCTGTCTAAAATTCCTACTAATCTGTCCAAAATTCTTACTCTTTCTAAAATTCCTACTCTGTCTAAAATGCCTACTAATCTGTCCGAAATTCTTACTCTTTCTAAAATTCCTACTCTGTCTAAAATTCCTACTAGTCTGTCCAAAATTCTTACTCTTTCTAAAATTCCTACTCTGTCTAAAATTCCTACTAGTCTGTCCAAAATTCTTACTCTTTCTAAAAGCCTACTTTGTCTAAAATTCTTACTCTATCTAAAATGCCTACGCTGTCTAGAATTCCTACTCTGTCTAAAATTCCTACTACTCTGTCAAAAAATCCCACCCTGTCTAAAATTTCCACTACTCTGAATAAAATTCCTACTATGTTAAAATTCATATTCTATCTAAAATTCCTACTCGGTCTAAAATTCCTATCCTAAGGTTTGAAATGTCCACCCTTGTAGCCAGGTCTCAGTAGTTTTGAAAATCACTGCTATAAATCTTAAGAAACGTGGACAAATCTGGAGAGACGCACGCTAAATAGAACAGCTCATATGCTCAACAGCTCAGTATTGTAGAAGAGGGAAAACTGTGGATCATGTCATTACAACACTGAGTACACTTTAGCCAGCATTCCTCATTAAGCGGACATCGTGATGCTAATCCCTTTCCATTACCAGCCGTTAGCGCTCAGGCTCGGCATGCTTTTAGAGTAGAGGTTTTCAACTGTTTTACTTTGGTTTTTGCTTTACGTCCCCTTTGAAGGCTTTCATGACCACCTGAGACAAAATCCTCCCCCCACCCTGAAACAACCACAACGACAACAACAAAAACGAGCCTCAAGCTCCCCCTCCCCCCCTTTGCCCCCGGGCCAATTTGCTCTCTCTCTCTCTCTCTCTCTCTCTCTCTCTCTCTCTCTCTCTCTCTCTCTCTCTCTCTCACACCCTCACCGACATGTACGCATAAAGCACAGGGAGAAAGAGAAACACACATAAGTGCAGGGAGAGAGGGAGAGACAGAGAGACAAACAAGTCAGACAAACAGACATACAGAGAGACAGACAGATAGACAGACAGAGAGAGATTTTAAAATTTTATATCTGCACGCAATCCTCCTAAAATATCTTGGACGCCCCCCCCCCCCTCCCACATACACACCCTGGGGGTCTCAACTCCCACATTGAAAACCCCTGTGTTAAAGCATGTACCAAGGTGAGTACATGTGATCCACCTCACTGCAATAACCCTAGTGTTTTGCGTGTATGAGTGGCACATAATGCTAAGTTACTGTACAGGAAGTGGAACAGTGGGATAATGTCTCTGCAGTGAGTTAGATCAGTTGGAAAATGTGGTCAGGCTGCAGCTCTGGTTCAGACACAACAGTACAACACATTCAGTTATGTGTGGGCTTGTCGTCACTGATGTCTAGTGGAAATGTTATATTCGGCCCTCTCTCCATCTCTCAAACACCTTTTTCCACACTACGTCATCCTCATTACACACACACATAGAGAGAGAGAGAGAGAGAGAGAGAGAGAGAGAGAGAGAGAGAGAGAGAGAAAGAGAGAGGGAGAGAGAGAGAGAGACTGAGAGAGCGACACAGAGAGAGCGAGAGAGAGAAAGAGAGAGAGAGAGAGACAGAAAGAGCGACAGGGAGTGAGAGAGGGGTAGAGAGCGAGAAGAAAAAGAGAGAGTGAGAGAAAGAAAGACAGGGAGAACGAGAGAGAGGGGGAAACAGACAGACAGAGAGGGAGACAGACAGACAGAAAGAGAGAGAGAGAGAGAGGCAGAGACAGCTAGGGTGAGAGAGCTAGACAGAGAGGCAGAGACGGAGAGAGAAAGTGAGGGGAGAGAAAACGAAAGAGAGAGAAAGAGAGAGAAAGAAGAGAGAGAGAAATAGAGACAGAGGAAAGAGAAAGCGAGAGAGAGACAACGAGAGAGGGAGAGAGAGAAGAGAAAGAGAGAGAGAGAGAGAGAGAGAGAGAGAGAGAGAGAGAGAGAAAGAGAGAACTTGATGAGATGATCTACTTAGACTAGTTATCAAGACTTGAACAAAGTATATTTTTCATCTAATCCCACCTCATCTACCCAGCCAAGCTCTCAATTGCCCTACACCATTGTACTGGTAGATTCCATTTTCTTGTATCGAATTTTACTATCTAATACTTTGGTCAGCCCATTGTCCATTTGAGTAATGCCTACTGAGGCAACTGTACTAGTGTCTATGTAATGATTACGTTTACTGTTTATTTCATTTTCTCTGCGGGGAAAATACCGAATTCCTTTACCTCCGGTCACACTGCATCCGACGGAACACAAATTCTTTGGTAAATATTTGCGTCTGGCGAGGGCGTGCTCGTCTGCACGTGCAGATATCACAGCCACGTAAACTACTATGATACTGTAAACAATGATGGCAAGGCAGTTTATCAACGGGGGATAAATCACAATAATTATCACTGATGTCGATGTCACAGTTCGCTACAAGCAAAAAAAGCCCTCGTAAAATACTGTATGAAACAGCTCATAGACACTCTCACAGTATAAATGGCTGAGTCAATTTGAGAAGTTATGAGAAAATGAAGGGGGTGGGGGGTCGAACCCTCATTTGCACACCAAGTCATCGAGGGGCTTAGATCTTAGATTTAGCTAAAAACACCATTATGGTATAAACCAATCGAATTTGATGTTTTAATGATTTACTCGAAGAGTTGATATCAGTTTTGGAAACGTTTAACAAATTCCATTGGTCCATACTGAAATGGTGTTTTTCGCTTCCCCCCCCCCCCCCCAACCGTCAACTGGCGTTTAGATCGCTTTTAATAATTCTAATCCCCTCAATTCTGATTGCAGACTGTGATGGGTACATCATTATCTATTAAAGACTCAGAATGAGTTTTCTTGAAAACCTGATTTGGTCTAGAAAAGTGGCATTGGCAGTTACAATTTTAAACTGCATGATTTTGTTTAAATACTAATCCCTATCCCCCCCCCCCCCCTACCCCCCGCCCCCAACGCCGACCGGTGCACTGCGGTGACAACGTATCTACTCCAGTTGTAACTGGGCAGCAAATAATTAAAGGAAATTTCCCAAATGGGATCAAAGGAGTACACAAAATATACCAAGTATCTTAATCAAATGACGATAGATCTCACCAAGAAAAAAAAACGAGAGTGCCGTTGGCTCTTCCAAGATCTTGACGATATATCCCAAGGGTGGCAGACACAGTTATGGAATCTCGCAGTAAATCATATCTGAATTTCGCCTCAGGAATACATTGTAATTATTTACGCGCTACATCAGCGAATGTAGGTTATCTGTGGGCGTCTGGACAACGCCTGGTACATATGGCAGAAACTGTAGATTATCTCCTACAAACCAGATGTGTTAGTGATCGTCGTGTCGCTGCGGGACATGTTAGTGTGGAGGTAATATTGTCCCCATGAGTCAAACGGCGGTCTGCTTCCTCTTTAATCATTTTTTTTTTGTTCCTTAGAGAAAAGTAGGCTA
>OZ007582.1:9377893-9502893 GCA_963931925.1 Onchidella celtica
AATCCTATTTGTAACCAAAGCATGGCTTCTCACCCCCCTCCCTCCTTCGTATTCTCTCTTGACCCCCCTCCCCCCCACCTCCGCTAAACCCCCCCCCCTCCACTTCAGCACTTCTGCTCACCCCACCCTTTATCAGCCCACCTTCTCCAGCCTCCCCTCCCCTCCCCTGGCCCCCATATTCATCTGCTCTTCATTCCCGCTTCTCCCTCCCTAATCCCCCATCCTCTGCAACAGTCATGTCTCGTCTCCACCCTCCCCTAACCTCCTTCTCCGCCCCTCATCTATTCTCAACCCTCCCCCCCCCACCCCCCATGCTCAAGAAGCCATTTTGTTCAAAATAAATGATTATATAACCTCATCTGTTCTCCACCTCCCCTCCACGGCACCGTGTCTCATCTGTTCTCCACCTCCCCCCCCCTCCACGGCACCGTGTCTCATCTATTCTCCACCTCCCCCCCCCCCCCAAGGCCCTATGTCTCATCTGTTATCCACCTCCCCCTCCCCTCCCCCACTCCTCCTCCCCCACTCCTCCTCCCCCATCTCTCTGCTGTGTTAATGTTTAAGAAGCCATTTTTACCCAAGATGATAATAACATCATCTTCTCTCCATCTGTCCCCTCCCCCCTCGGTCCTTTTCTCATCTAGTCTCGACCTCCCCCCCCCCTTTCCCCCACCCCCACCCCACCCTTCCCCCACCGTTCTGCCATGTTCAATGCTCAAGAAGCCATTTTGTCCAAGATAATATAACCTGGGACCAGAGAACGTCTTTCTCATTAGCGCCACATTGTTCTCCTGCACTGAGCCTAGTTCCCCCCGTGCACACCACACATTCCAGATTGCAGACAGCGCAGATGTCGCTGGTTCAACAAGGCCTTGAAATTCTGCTCTTTTGGTTCGTTCTTTCCTTCTCTTTCTTGTATTCTTTTCATAACTGAATTTGATTTTAATTTTTTTAATGTGAGTAACTGAGTGTGTATGTGTGTGTTTGTGTGTGCATGTGTGTGCTTGTGTGTGTGTGTGTGCGAGTGTGCTTGTGTGTGTGTGGGGGTGTGCTTGTGTATGCATGGATGCGCGTGTGTGTAAGTATGTGAGTGAGGGAGTGAGTATGTGTACATGAGAGAGAGAGCGTGAGAGAGAGAGAGAGATAGAGAGAAAGGACAAAGAGAGAGAGAGAGAGAGAGAGAGGGGGGGGGAGAAAGAGAGAGAGCGCGTTATGTGTGTCTGTTTTTGTATGTTTGCATGTGTATGCGTGTGCAATTGTTAGTTGGCTGTTTGTACATTGTTATTTGTGTAAGTGTTATGAATGTGTGTGTGTGTGTGTGTGTTGTCTCCTATTTTACCTGTTCAATTACGGCAGCTAATTGAATTACCCGAGAATTTTTTACTCCTCGTGACCCCCCCACCCCCCACCCCCCACCCCTCACCCCCATGTCCGCTGTCATTGTGCTTTGTGTTCACAATCTCACCCCCACCTCTCCCCAACCATCCACACCCCACCCTGGGTGTAAATTTACCCATACCTCCCCTCCCCCAGCTACCCGGTTCCGTTTTCCTACGGAAATTGTCTCCCTATTGTTCTGTGGGTAATTTCCGTCTCTTTCATTCATGCATGCTCTATCTATCTATCTATCTATCTATCTATCTATCTATCTATCTATCTATCTATCTATCTATTATCTATCTATCTATCTATCTATCTATCTATCTATCTATCTATCTATCTAGCTACCTGTCGGTCTGTCTGTCTTTCTGGCAATCTATCTATCTAATTATCTATCTATCTATCTTTCTATCGATCTATCTATCTATCTATTTATCTATCTATCTGTCTGTCTGTCTGTCTGTCTGTTTGTACGTCCGTCCGTCCGTCAGTCTATCTATCTATCTATCTATCTATCTATCTATCTATCTATCTATCTATCTATCTATCTATCTATCTATCTATCTATCTATCTACCTATCTATCTATCTATCTGTCTTTTTGGTTGTCTGTGTCTATCTGTCTGCCTGTCTGTCTATCTATCTCCACTTGAAAGTTTACGTAAGGTCGGGAATCTAATCAAGATCTTTAACGTAAGCGTGTTTAGTCTGTTCGTCCATCCTCTGGTCCACCATCCATCCATCTATTCATTATTCATCAGCCCCTACTTTCCTCTTCTCTCTCTCCCTCCCTCGATCCATCCATCTGTCTATCTATCTATCTGTCTGTCTGTCGTTCTACTTGTCTGTCTGCCTGCGTGTCTACCTCCCTGTCTGTCTGTCTCTCCTTTAGTTCCGATTTTATCTGCATTTCTGTGCGTTACTTCCATCATTTCCCCAGCTGACCACTCTCTCTCACCACTGTATTGTATCCCTATGAAATGAAACGGCTACTCATCTACGCCTGTTAACTAAGAATGCGCTTTGCAGCTTAAGCTAATTGGAGTTTGTACATTTTTGCCCTGCCTGCGTATCGACCTCTTCGGTTTGAGTTTTCTCAGAACTTGTGTGTTTATCAGTGTGTCTGTTTGTTTGATTATGTGGCTATGTATACTTGTCTGACTGCTTGTTAGTTCGTACTATCTATCTATCTCTCTCTCTCTCTATCTATCTATCTATCTATCTATCTATCTGACTTTTTGTCTGTCTATCTGTCTGTCTATGTCAGTCTATCTATCTATCTATCTATCTACCTACCTACATACCTACCTACCTACCTACCTACCTACCTACCTACCTACCTACCTACCTACCTACCTACCTACCTACCTGTCTTCCTGCCTGCCTGCCTGCCTGCCTGCCTGCCTGCCTGCCTGTCTGTCTGTCCGTCCGTCCATCCACCCATCTATCTATCTATCTATCTATCTATCTATCTATCTGTCTGTCTGTCTGTCTGTCTGTCTGTCTGTCTGTCTGTCTGTCTGTCTGTCTGTCTGTCTGTCTGTCTGTCTGTCTGTCTATCTATCTATCTATCTATCTATCTATCTATCTATCTATCTACCTCCAGACCGTTCGACAGTCCATCTGTCTGTTGAAAAGCGATTCTTTATCCCTCCACCCTTACACCCCGTCTGCCCTTCCTCAGTCTGTTTGTTTGTCGGTCGGTCTGTACATCTTCATTTACTTCCTCACGTCATAAAACAGTTTCACACTTGAATTTCCTTGCCCAGTTATGACATATCCTTGAACAAAAACACCGTTCGTTGCTTTTACCTTCAGGGTCTTTCCTTTTATCTTCATTGAACATACACGACAGGGCATGGTTTATAATTGGCTGTGTTAGCGATAGAAAATTGGGCACAAGGACAAAAGAAAAAAACAACGAAACAATAAAAAGGCTCAAAGCTTTTGAGACGTGGATTTTTTTTACTTTTGGTCCCCCAGATAATTTTCAAGCCATTTGATATGCGGTGTTCTGAATGTGCAAGATGCCTTGAAGAGACTGTCCGAAAATTTTGGGAAATACATTAAGGGGGATATTGGTGTGAAGGGGGGTGGGGATAGTTATAATTTGTCCAATAAATGTATTAACTTTCCAGTGTCGAGTACTCCACATTTTAGTGACAGTCCCTTATGAAATTGTTTTATTTGTGAACTTGTCAAAATGTGATTTGTGTACATCTAAAATATCTAAAATGTATGTGGTAAATAAGAAAAAAAAAATTGTGCGCAGTGTGTCCTTTTTGGATGGATGGATGGATAGACACATGGATGAGTGATGGATAGATGGATGGATGGATGGACGAACAGGTGGGTGGATGGATGGCGGGACAGCTGGATGAATGGATGGATGGATGGGTGGATGGATGGACGGGTGGATGAATGAATGGATGGACGGGCGGGTGGTTGGATAGATGGATAGATTGGCGGATGGACGGACGGATGGATGGATGGATGGATGGATGGATGGATGAACACGCGGACGGACGAACGGATAGACAGAACAGGCTTATGTTAAAGATCTTGATTAGATTCCCGACTTTATGTAAAACCTTCAAGTGTAAATTTTCTTAAAATTATTTTGTTTAAATTCATGGATCATGGCAGAGCTCTATCAGAGAAGCCACTCAACATTCAGCTGAGAAATTCAGGTCAAAGGAAAAATCAGGAATTTCATAGGCCAAGTTGAGCAGCGACCTTGTTGTGGAAAATCTGGAGATCAGAACTTGGGTTTTCCTCATTTCCGAAGCTCAGAATCATGAAAGAAAAACAACGAATGAAATGGGAAAATACAATGTTTTGATGTCCACCCCTTTCATGTCAGTTACATACACTCCACTGACCTTAGCAAAATACATAGTTAATGATCAGAAAATGAGCCCAAACCCAGACAGTTGCAGCAATGTATAGGACAAAAGGTCGACGCCTTTGAATGCAGTTTAGAAAACAGTAAACATTGTTTAGTTGTTGTTGTTTTGGTTCATGTCTGTATCTCATTAGTCTTTGATGAATCAGGCTTTCAAATGTTCTGTATACAAAAATGAGACAGGACACATAATGATTTTCATCACATTGTAATTAGACTGCTCGCTTGGGTTTACATTCTCTTACACTATTACGTTACTTCATGTTATTTGTTACATGCGTCTATCGGCGAATTGCAAAAGCCCCCGTCTCTTTTTGCTGACATCAGTCACGCCAAATACCGCTAGGGTGGACCAATATTAAAGTTTTGTGGCGAAATGAGACACGTCTATTGGGAGCAGGGTGACCTAGAGGCTAGATGCTCGCCTCTCATACCGAAGGTACCGGTTTGAAATCTTTGTCGGTTGCAGACACGTTGAAATTTTGATACTTTTCTCATACTTTCCTGTCCCTGAGCCTATGGTAGGTAGGACCGAGCACCTAGTCTTCTCAGATAAGGACGAAAAATTCGGAGGGCCCATGTGCACGTCGTGCAGGTTAAAGATACCTGGTTGAAGTCGAAAAGAGCAGGCCGAACGCTGCCTGGGAAACATTCTAAAACAACAACAACAACAACAACAACAACAAGGAATCCCTACCACAATAGGAAAAAGAAAAGTAAAAGAAGAAAAGTGAGGTGTAAATGCCAAGAACAGCGAAACTTCCTCAAATACAGAACTTAAACACACAGAGACACGTCCTATTTTGTGTCAGTTTGGACTCAGTCTCGGGTTTGGTGTCAGATGTGAACTATGGAACTAAATGGCACATCGCTGATTGGCGGGACTTGAAACCAGCCTGTCTGACTAGTTTGGGAGCGTCATAACTGTCTTGAATCAGGGGACGGAAATAGATATCTTGCTCACTGAGTCAAAACCGCGGCGAAACAGGTCTGAGTTCTTAAAATGTGTTCAGCTACTCAAAGCATATTCAAAATTGATTTTATTTTTCAGTATCTGACTGTTCTACCGTTCTGATCCAACTCTTTATCCTTACTAATGTTTCTCAAGGTGCGGTTCACGCTCAATCGGTGCGGTGTGGGACTTCAGAATAGGGCGAATGGATATTTCGTAGAAAGCTTAATTTGAAATAGTATTTTAACTTAAATTTGATAGATAAACTGCCGTTTGTTTACTTCGCGCTGGAGGCTTCCTTGTTTTAATTAATACTTCTGTTGAATGTAGGCTATACAACCTGAATAATATATTATTGATGTATAAATATTCTTAGAAACTTTTTGAATATATACTGCGTACTAACTTTGTCAGATCATGGTAAGGGACAAGTATTTTTGGTAAATTGAAACTGGGCTTAGGACAAGAAAGGCTTCTAAACGAAAGGATGAACCGCTGAGGGTGATATCCATAATAAATTATGTTTGTCCAGCCTCTACAACTAGGTCATTGGAACCCCTTTCAGTGCTGTCTCTCTGTCACGCTTCTCCAGACACGAATCTGCGTCACAGAAGCCTCAATTTTACGCTTTCTCGACTTTTCTAATGCGCTATCAGTGCAGCGGAATAACAGTTTACTCAGAACAATTGAGTTGGCTTTGGCTGTGTAGAAGTCTGTTTTATACCCATAAACACAATGGCTACCAAACTTGTAATGCAAACAGTGTAACCTTCTAGTCTCCAAAGCATGACAAACATTATTATAGGTTTTCAGGCTCAGGATTATGCATGAGTTTTAACTCACTCTCCACTATTTTGCAAGACCATCTATTTTACATGCTGATCTTAACGGAATTTTCCACATATCTGAAATATAAATGCACCAAGTGACATCGAAATGACTTGATTCAAACTTTTTAACAATTTTTTTTGTTTTCACCACTGGAATCTGTAGGTTAACAAGTGACAGGCAAGTCTGCATGATGATAATACCAGACGCAGCAGGGAATGTATAAATGATAGACAAGTAGACCAGAATATTAACTGCGACTATTTACTGATGAGACAGCTGATGTCTGTGCGAGTGCAGTGCGGCTGATGAATTTTAAATAATGTCAGAAACTGTCTGGCTTTTCTGCACTTGTCCGGTCATTTTCGGCTAATGAGATGCAAATGGAAAACAATTTTTTTAAAAATTAAATTAAAAATGAATACTAACGAAATGTATCCGTTTTTGCCCTGACTTCCATGGAGAGCGAAATCCATGGGCTCAAATTTCACAGTAAACCTTATGGAACTGACTTTATTTGTTAGGCTGTAGCCAGATTTTGAGCTTGCTTGTTTGGGCCTTTTTAAATGTCTTAATTATCAAATTACAAAAAAAATTCATTTCAATCCATCTATTGAAATACATGGGCCATACCACATTGGTCGTGTGTAGAGTGAATCAGGGTCAAATTGAAAACAACAGTACTAAAAACACTTGATTTTGATTTTTCATGCACTGTTTTCACCACTGCCTCACGAAGTAGTTTAGGGAATAATGAATGTATTGTGATTGTATCCCAGGCCACATAGCAAATGAACAGCACAACGAAAAAAAAACAACCACAGTTACAGACATTTTCGCCTCGAATGTTCTTACCTGTACGTACGTACCCCAAGTATTTTACCCTAGGGGTACGTATTTTAAAGCCTTTTGTGACTCCAGAGCTAGAGCGCGCCCACCCCCCGAAATACTCTTAAGAATTATTCGTCTTAATTAATTATTCTTTCAGATTTTCGATTTTTTCTGTTTTTTTTTTTTGAAAGGGTAAGGGTCATGGTTAGGGATTCGATAAGAATTAGGGTTGAGGATACTGGGTTAGAGATAGGTACGTACAAAGTCACAAAATGTTAGAAATCACTCTTTCAGTTGAAAGAGCAGAGTAGTGGAACTTTCAAATTTTAAAAACTGATTTTCTCAGCGTCACATAAGGAGTGAAACAGACCAAGGCTAGTTTAGGCGCCAGACTGGTGGCTCATCGCCCATACCATTTGCTTCACGCAAGTCACTGCCCTCACCGCGACCCAGTGGGCTGCAGCGGGAAGGGCCTTTATTGTGCTAGTGTGAAGCAAACTTTAGGGGCGGCGAGCCACAGGTGTAGCGTCTAGACTAGCCTAGCTCTGTTTCGCCCCTAACCGGACACAGATTTGAGACACTTTGGCTTTCACCACCTTGTAATTAGGCTGCTCACGTAGACTTACGTTCTCTCGCGCTATTTCGTTACCGTTGAGACAAATCCTGCACGTGCCTTTCAGGCAACCTGCAATCGTTCATCCTCTGTCCTTGCCAATATCAGTCACACCAAATGCCTCTAAAGTGACCCAGTAGAGTGCATTGGTCCCGGTAATGGAGGTCCAGGTGTTTGAACCTCACAAATGGCGGGATCCAGCATAGCCAAATTTTGGTCTTCAAATAATAGTACAAACTTCTGGAACTTGGAATCTTTACCGAAATCCTCCTCCTCCTCCCCCCCCCCTTCCAATCCCCCCCCCCCACGGCAATGTAATAAATGTAAATAAAATGAAATTCAATAGGTGAAAATAAAACAATATAAAAGCAATGCCCATCTAAACTGCGTCAGTTAAGTGTGTTGTGCTTTAGGCTTCATGTCCGTAGGCAGAATGTCCTGTAAGCAAACTATCCATTGGCAAACTGTCAGGATTCCCCCAAACTATATTCAGTTTCCAGTTCATTGGCCTGTTTATTTCTTAGCTTACTTTAAATTAGGACCATCAACTATCAGTTTGATTAGTGATAGAAATCTTCCACCGAAGGTCTATCTACCAGCACACATAATTAGAGGGCTTATAAATAACTCCAGGCTAAAAGCAAAGTCCAAAATCCACCAAAGACTGCTGCGAGATTTTCACTTTGCAACGATTCAGCAATTGCTATTCACTTGGAGCAAGACCTTCAACCACGCATAAGTCCTTCCAACGACGCTTGTCGAGACTTTGGTCTCACCATCAGTCTCACAAAAACTCGACATGAGACAAAACGTGGACCTTCCACTCGATATCAAAATAAGCAACTATAAGTCGGATGGTGTCCATGACTTCGTTTATGTAGGCTCAACCGACTGAAACATTATTACAGACATCCATAGCACAAGACCCTAGTCTTTCCGAGAGTGTCGGATGCCAACTACAAAAAGGTTTATGTACTATGCACCGAGGATAGGCTGGCTGGCATGATCTTTATGTACAATTTGGCTGTTTGTTTCGGATTCAAGGTTGGCTTGCCCATGATATAGCACTAACCCATTCAGTCCGTGGCTTCACTCCAGGCCGTTGAGCTCAGAATTTCTCATGACTCATGCCAGTAAAGGATGACACCTATTTATGGCATGTTATGTCTGAATCAGTAGACAGTTCCCCAGAGTAACCTCCGCAGTTTTCTATGCGCATATGCAGCAATAAACAGTCTGTACTGTCTAATATCTTGAGGTTTTAACGCATGGCTGAACTCCCCACGGAGAAGACTGGGAGACACGGCCTTATGATTTGGTCGTTGTAGATCTATAGCGGACCATCCCACTTTGCTCGTGTCTTGAGTAAATCAGGGTCAAACTGAAAAATAACAGCAACACATTATTGTGATTTTTCATGCGCTGTCTTCACCGTTACCTCCTGAAGTGGTCTAGGGGAAGTCCAAACCTCCTTCTTGCAAATGAAAATGCGATCTCTAATATTTGTTGGTAGGCCTGACAAAACCGGGCTTAAGATGAAATTCTTATACCTCTTTTCAAAGTTCAAAATAAAATATTTCTAAGACGATTTCAGGCCAAATATTTTAAGTAGGGGCAGAAAAATGGCTAATCTATTATATCATAAGCAAATCTTAATTTTCGAAGAAAAAAAAATTCTTAGGGGTTTTCTCAGGAATTTCACCTTAGGCTCGATTTCGTCAGATCCGTTCATATTTTGTGACAGCATCTCATCTTTCAGACTATGGTTTCATAGACATAAGGGTGTGCTAGACTTGCAGATATTGCACGTATTCAGGGGGATACTGGCGAAAACCACCTTTTGTGACAGTGGTCGCAATCTCTCCCGTGATCTTCATGTTTGTAAACATGGCACTGGAAGGGTTAATTACACCATTTACACAAAGTCGAGGATTCTAAAACCGAAGGAGGTGGTGTTAATTAACTTGACAGCCCCGTGTACCAATGTGCAGCTATGTGCAGATGGTAATAATTAATATGTTCTGTCATGTCAGAACCTGTGTGCAGGTCATGCTTAAAGGCATGCATTCTGTACCTGAGTACCTCGTTAGTCTGTATTCCTGCAAAGAAGGTATGCACTTAAGCATGTGTTTGTTTCTGCAGTGGTAACTTTCTCGGGCACGGTAAACGCAATATAGACAAGTTCAAATCTAAAGTATCTTAACCTATGTGGGGAAGTTTGACTGGAGGTCGCTATATTTCGTCTCTGTTGATGGGACATGCCAGCAAATTCTATAATCCAGTAATAAATCACTTCGGGTCATGACGTGCTGAGTCAGTTCTGTTTTATTTCGGTTTTACTGTGGATGTGAACGATGTAGTTCAAGGGAATCTTATGAACTGGCAAGATTGGAACAAATAATTATGTCTCACTAGTCCGAACACGTCAAAATTGTGTTGAGACAGCTGGGGGAAAGGCAGACCTCGCGCACTGAGTCCAAACAGACGTAAAACAGGCTCGACTTGCTGTGCCATCAACCGAGCTGCTTCTCTCTCCAGTCACGGGTTAGGTGCCGATAGTGAGGGAGTTTAGATTTCTATGGAAACGGTTGGACTTGTTATGTTCTTCATAATCCAGTACAGTTGTTTCCATATAAGGTTGCGTAAGTTTAGATTAACAGTATTATAAGTGTTATCTTTAAAACTGCAGGGTTTAGGGCGGAAGGGGGGGGGGGGGTAACATACTAAGCCAGGAACGACACAGTCAGTGCTGGCAGACAAGAAGTGCACACCATAAATTCCGATATTTTTTTAGTAAATCTGGGAAAACCCTATCCTACTAAGCCCGGTCACGCACAATCAGCTTCTGCCACTATTTCTTGGGTGTACATTTTGCTAGCAGCAACTGGTTGTAACGTTCCGGGCTTAGTATGATATGAACCTGCCTTAGGACATGGACTAACTGTGATATGACCAATAGACTTAGCGCTTATTAATAAGACGAAGGGGAAGAAGAAAAGGAAGAAGGAGAAGTAGCAAAACAATAATTACAGCAAGAGCATCTTAAATCAATGTGAACGACAAGACTGACATCCTTGCCTGACGGTGAGACATCACCAACAATGACACTGTTCACTGACGAGCGTTTTTCCAAAAACTAGGCAAATCAAATTTTGCATGAGTTATGGCTCTTGTCAGATAGCCATTCAAATTTAGTGTGGGACACGGCGTGAGGGTTAAATTAAAACTTGCTAAGTCCCGTCATTATCTGTCGGATGAAAAAGGAACATGGAAAGTGTTAACTGAACACTTACATCGCGTCTTACGCTAATTTTGAATGGCTATCTGACAGTTGTCATAACTCATGCAAAATTTGACTTACCCAGTTTTGGAAAAACCCTCTTCAAATCCCCTGCATGAAAACCAAACACTAATCTTGACTTCTTACATATATCAGCCCATTGTTCTAAATTCACAATAGGCTTTGGTCTCAATTTCCTACTTATCAGCCAAAAACACAAAACAACTGTAGTAAAATACAAACAAAACTCTCAGTGACACAATAAATATAGACCCATTGCCGATATCGGCCACTTTAGCTGTCAAGCCCGCGCATAACCATGGCGATGGTAGCATCGATTTTGATTCTTTAGCTGATTTGCACAGCGAGCACTTCAGGCGTCGCGAACCAATCGGGGGCGAGCTAAGAAAAAGTTCACTACAGTAAACAATGACACGTGTGTTCACGCACATGGGAGACGTTAGGTCAATTCTTTCACTTCCTATCCCTTGTTTACACGGATGGTAGGGAATCTGACCAGCTTCGATCCATCCTTTCCACCCCTGTCATAACAGTCAACTGCAATGCAACCGGTAGGCATTTTAACCGCTTAGACATATTATCTCGAAGTTACACTCATCAGCTGATCCATCCGCCATTTTAGGTGTCGGAAGTACAAAACAAAAACATTCTGTGACGTCATTCGCAATGGGCCTATAGATATGTCCATATATTTTTATTTCGTGTCTGGAATAGCCGTTGAGATGGGAAAAGCAAATGTGGAGCAATAAAAAAGAAATAGATACCACACGATAGCAGATGGTCTGAATTTAACAGCGTTGTGTTTTTTACCGCAGGTTTGCCCAAGTGCAGCCAAATGCGAGTCGCCGTTGGTAGTAAACAGGAAGTAAAATCTGGCAATGCAGAGATGGAACAGTAATCTGTGTCGCGATGTGGGTTACATGGGGATATTTCGACTGACACTCTTTCGAGGTCCGCTCCCACAATCGACGAACACACAAAAATAAATACTTGCACTCTAAAAACTAAATAAATCAATTGCTTTCAATTTTAGCAGAACTGTAGGGCAGTTTAATTACGGGAATTAATGTAACAAATATAATTATAAATATAAATATCAATTCAAAGGCAACTGAATCTAACTAATGAAACTACCGCTTTCTATAAAGACTAACGTATTCAATCTAACTACTTGCAGGTCATATGAGTTATATGGCAAATAGAATCCGCGCACGTGGCGACGGATATAACAGTTTAAATTCTATTAATTCAATGAGACATGTTATGATATGGACATTTCCTCTAGACACGCCATGGAGAATGCTTGTACAACCATGCGTTGTCTGGCGGTAGCTCTGAAACTGTCTTCAAAAGTAAGTAGAACGGTTCACTTTCATCATTACAAATTAGTATAGACTCTCACCATGCGGCCCTCACTAGGAGTGAGAGCGCTGGATGTAAACGCTGTGGGTTTATATCAAACCAAGTAGCTTAGGCTCTGGAGCTTTAAATCAGGCTCCTCACAATGGACTGCTCAACTGCGTCTCTATGTCCCTCATCTGGCTGAGGACTATCGCCGACCACCTCGTAAATGGATTGTCTACATGTGGCCCAGAACTAAGTTCTGTATGGCCTTAAATACTGGACTGCATCTGCAGCTTACCGTCTAATTCCTGGATTGTGATTGGTGCAACCACTTCTAGCTCAGCTGCCGAAGTGAGTTATTTTAAGTAACAGCCCTACGCAACGACCTTGGGTCGACATCAAAGGTCGAATTACTTCAATACAATATAATATAAATTTTATAGCAATAAATTCTTAACATGTTCAAAACCCCGAGCTTTTACTCTGGATCACGGTTTTTCTGTACGTCAACAGAAGTCTCAATAACATTTAATTCCTACTCACCCCTTCCCTCTCTACTAAACCTAGTTCAAAACACGAGATATAAGTTATGCTGGCTCGCACAATAATTACGTTTGTAAAAATTACTCACTGCTCTCTCACAAAAATTTAGTCAGTGGAAACATTTATGAATTAAATCTATTCTTGACAATCTGACGTTGACGAAATAGTCCTGGTAACTGCAATGGCATGGGCAGTGGCAAAAAAGCGGCTTGCTGGGTATTCCAACGCCTACTCTCAATTACATACACGCAGA
Source organism: Onchidella celtica (assembly GCA_963931925.1). Taxonomy (NCBI): domain Eukaryota; kingdom Metazoa; phylum Mollusca; class Gastropoda; order Systellommatophora; family Onchidiidae; genus Onchidella; species Onchidella celtica. The sequence goes on from OZ007582.1 coordinate 9,390,843, forward strand.
CCTGATGATGTGTCAGATACTGATCTTGAGCGTAACGAAAAAAAATAAAAAATACCCGTGCTGACTCTAATACAGTGATTCTCAAGCTGGGGAGTGATTTTTGGGGGATTTAGGAGAGAAATACCAAAGCTGTAAAAAAAAATTTAAAAATCCAGAAAATCTATTCTTTTCTGTGGGGTCGCAGCAAAGGCTTGAAGCAAAACTCAAATATGAACAGTAAGAAAAGGTGTACAAACAAAAGCCTCGCGTAAGAAATAATACAAAAACGATAGAATGAAATATCGATGCCCATCCGCATTTGTGAAGAATGGTACTATTTTTTTATTTGTTGAATTTTGTATCTTGTTACTTTTTCTTCCCCTAAAGATGGTTAATATATCGAAAGCTTGATTTGTCTTTCCTTTTCATTGGCATTATATTGTATTGTTTTTGTCTTATTATTTCTTAAGGGAGGCTTTGCTACATGTAACAACTTTTTCTTTTTGTCACATTTTTGACTAAATAATCTTGACAACACTGTACAAGTACTAGGTCGCTTTTACATTTCAGATTTTATAGCATTCCAGATTGTGCATAATAATTTATCCTGACATTCAACTTTGAAATCTCTGTCCCTTTATATTATTCCATTGACTCGAGTAGGCCCACCAGCATTGCTAGGTTAGGTTTTTGGAAATTTAAACTGACTCAATTGTTAGGGGAGATATAAATCCATGATTTGAAGGTATAAATGCAGAGGGAAACAGATTTCAAAATGTTGAGAACCAGTGCTGTAATAGATTCCAGCAGTATAATATACTTTGGATACGCCCAAAGATTCCAGGTGTGATTAGTGAGACTGGTGAGCCACTGAAGGAAGTCAGTTTTGCCTCGGTTTTAGTGCCAGATGTGAACTCAGGGGTAAAAAGAAATCTCACGCACTGCTGGGACAGAAGTAGGTCTGTTTCACTAGCTCTGGAGCGTCCAAACTGTCTTGAGTCGAGACCTCGCGCACTTGACGCAGATCGCTACTAGACAAATAGACTCATAACAGCTAAAGCCGAAGGCGCCTAAGGCCAAGAGGATTATGTCTGTGATGTGTTTAAATGTGACATTTTGGCAGACTACTCGCTATACATTGTAATATTCGTCAAAGAAGAAATACCGCACTGTCTGACATGATATCATCGGAGAAAAAACAAACCAAAAAAAACTAGTGACCATTTACACCACATAGACACAAAGGTCTTGAACACATTGCTCCAACTGGAAAAATAGAGGGCAAAAAAAGCAGAGGTGTAGACAAAGAATAACATATCTAGAGAGTTTGAACAGATGGGCGACAGGGAAAAACCAGGACAATAATGGGCTTTCTGAGAGCATCCGAGCGGAGGAATGGGTGGCGAACCATGATCTTCGATATCTGTTCCAGATCCGGCACTTGAAGAGAGAGAGAGACAGCGGTGTCTTCTCTTTGGGCATAATATCATAATCTGACCTTTGTGTACAGGGGTGAACGTTCATAGCTGGTCAGCAATTCTGGAACCCAAGCATGTCTGTTAGTGCATTTTCGTCTGGTCTAGGTTTCTGCAAGGCTTTTCGCTGCCTTACACACACTTTCAGCTATATATTATCTTCTTAACGAGACGCAGGTAGACAGGTGCACATGCTGGGTGAAGACTTATGACGATCAACATATGGGAAAGATTAGTCTGTCTCTCACGAAACCCCACATTATTTACGCAAACTGGCCAAAAGTTGGTCGTCAGACCTGCTGTTAATATTTCAGCTATCCGGCATAAAGTATCACAGACTCAAATGTGCCTGGTAAAATGAAATGATCATGTCCTCCAGGAAAGGTGGGGTGGGGGCGGGTAGGGGGTAGGGAATTAAAGAAAAAATGGAGTCAGGTGGGCGAAAAAGTTGCCTTAAGTTTTAGGCTCTTCTATGGTTGTAGGAATAATTTTCCGGGAGTGAGTGTTTGTGATGTATGGTCAAATTGGGTTGTGTGTGTGTGGGTGTTTATGTGTGTGCGCGCACACCATGAATTGTTTTTTTTTTTCCTAGTGAGGCTTAAGCACACTTGTCCACAGCATCCGCTACGCTATTTTTGCGGAAAATGACGTATGAAAAACTCTCTTTGTCTCTATAGCGGCAAGGAGCGGAGCGGAACGGATGCTGTGGACAAGTATGCAGAGGCAAAGAGTGTTTTAGTCTTTCATACGTCATTTTCAGTAAAAATAGCGGAGCGGAGCGGATGCTGTGGACTAGACCACCAAGTCTAGGTTAGGCTGACTGCCACAATCATCTTCATCGTTGGTGAAATGGCTACGGTAACCTGACACGGTGGCAAGAATAGTTTCGAAAACTGCCCGCAAATTAGTGGCACACACAGATACATATATACGCACATAAGAAAATGTTATCGTGAATATTCTGTATATCTGATCTAAATAACCACAAACAATATTAATATCATGCTGGTTACGTTCTTTTACTCTGGAGCTGGGATTAAGACAGTATAATTAAGGCTGTATCGGTTGTTGTGTGAGATCTGAACCACGTGGATACACGGTATCTCGCGTACCGGCAAGGCTGAAACAAATTTGTCTCACCAGCTCGAGTGCTTCAAAATTGTCTTGAGCCAGCAGGCGTTTAGAAAGACCTGACGCAATGGGTCAAAACAAATGTAAAAGAGACTTGACTCAGAGCAGCACTAGCTCAAGGTTAGAGGAAACTCCGAGTAAATGCAGTGTCTGGATAATCGGATTAGAAAATATGAGAATAATCTGTATATTATATCTGCCTGCTTTTCTATCAAAGTCGTTTTTTTTTTTCTTAATCTTCATTGGTTCAGGACAATTACATTCAGATCTGATCCGGAGATTGGGGAGAAAAATGCATTACAGACACAAAGCAGCGCCCCCTGCCTAATTATATTTTCGCCATTTGATCTAAATGCATTTTTCGTCGTTATTGTTCTGTGGGCGGCTGGATAATGCCACAGAAACGCCTAAGGGAAATGTTTGTTTCATAATAAGCCATTGTGATGAGTAAAAGCTCTAATGTTTAAAGTTTAGGATTAAAAAGAAGCTTAAGAGAAAGGAAAGATTATGTCCATAATGGGAAAAAAAAATATTGATTATAATAATTATTTATCCTTAAATGTGACATTTCTACACCAGCACAGTTTGTTTGTTGTGATTGCAAGGGAGACAGGTCCAGACAGCTTAGCCAATGATAGCTTGTCTTCCTCTATTTGCGGAAAAAAAATGCCTTTATTCATGGGAGATACATTATAAAGTTAATGTAATTAGTGTCATTATCTTGACAATCCAGATTTACGGATATTACGAACAAAGTTGATGATGTCATTTTGTTCTTTTATTTTTTCTTTTTGAACAATTATTTCTACTTTTCATCTCATGCTGCATCTTAAAAACAATTTTTTTCGACCTCCGTTGTCTTAAACAACAGCTTTTATTATATATACATAAAGGCTTTTAACTTGTAAAATTGTAGTGTGCTAAGGTAACACAGAAGAATCTTTTTCAAATAGCCCGTTCTGACTGTCAGCTCCGAATACAACAAGTGAATTGTGCGGGTACGTCGACCGTTTTCCATAGCAGTGTCATATCGGCTCGCTCACACAATACAGTACATGCTTAGATCCATCTGGGGGCGTATGAACAGGTATCAGGATTATCGAATACTTAGGTCTATTTCAACTTAATGTAGTTATGATCCAAAAAGCTATGAACTGTCAAGCAGTAGGTAATATTTATCACCCTATAGGGTTCAGGCGGTGCGGTTTTGAACGGGTAAGCTAAATCGTGTCGACACGGTGATAGAGATTATACAGAGCTCAACTGTTAACTCGCTTGCGGGGGTTAGTGAAAGCAGATGCTAGTGAGTGATGGATCCGTTAAATAGATGACGGTTCTAGGCCATGCTAGCGTCTCACCGAGTCAAGGCTGTTTTATACCCGTTTCAGTGTGAGGTATGAACTATGGAGGTTAAACGGGAGCTCGCGTACTGACCACTGAAACAAGTCAATAGCTCTCGTACTGACCACTGAAGCAAGTCTATCCCACTAGTTTTGGAGCGTCAACAAATGCCTTGAGTTGGCTGACTGAGAGAGGGACTTCGTGCACTGAATCAAATTAGTCGGAAAAACAGATTTGCATTATTGCGCCATCAGCCTGATACATGTGACATTAACGGAGGAGTGAGGGAAGGCGAAGATTTCTTTTTTTAAATTTTTTAAAATCTATATATATGATTATTTTCTCTCAAATCAATTCAGTCTGCGCAAAGTCGCTTTGTTACTAATCATAGAAAGGGATGATAGCTTCTACAGTACTGCAAATTAATCCATCTTAGACCAGCAGCAGAGTCAAGTTTGGTTTACGTCAGTTTTGACTGAGACTGGAAATTCTTTTAAATCAACTAACGAGACAGACTCCTTTTGGTCTCACTAGTGGGCAAAGTCCCGTTTAACGACTGGGTCCACTAAACCGAGGCAAAACAAACTTGACCCAGTGCGCCAATGGGTCGTAATGTTTATTGTGGAAACAATCACAGTCAGACAATACTTTGCAACCAGGGCTAGCGAAAGCGCATGTCGTTGATGGACAGGTTTGTTAAATAGGCAAATGACTGTAGAACAGGGTCCCCTGGTACAAAATCCCTATCCAGCGAAATCCCTATCAAACCCCAACAGATACATTTCAAAAGAAGACAGACTACACACAAATTACGATGTTAATTTTTTCAAATCCTCTTCAAGGACAATTGTTTATTCATTATTAAAGAAAAAGCATACTACATGTATATCAAATGCATTAAAATAAATTAAAAAAAAAAAAAAGGCTTTCTGTGTTCATAAAATGCATCCAGGTGTGTTGTTGAACAAGTCAGTTTCTGCCTTCTGCTTGCCTCCAAATCGTCTTCTAGTCACGGCCTTGCCCCCCTATAGCCCTTGGGGGGGGGGGGGTATTATGGCCACCGTTGAGAACCTTTGCCCCAATCACTAACTATGACCATTGGATGTTGACTAGTAACTCTCCTATGATCTTGGATATGACTCAATTTCTCGAACTGGTAGCTGGTAGTTAAGCCACACGGGCTGAGTAGAAGAAACGGCAGATTTGAGAACTAAATGTTTTCAGGTGAAACTGAGGTTTTGGTTGATTAATTTTTCTTCAGTGTGTCATCTGTGTTGTACTAGATGTTTTTGTATTGAATAAAAAGCCTTTGTACGCTGAATATGACTCATTTTCGCGACCTTAATTCTTATTTGTTCCAACTCCACTTTTTGCACAACTGAGAAATTCGACTTTAGACGTTTGAGGCTATAGAAGTCTGACAAGACATATAAATCAAAATTCCTATCTGAAAAGGGCCATAACTCATGCAAACTTTGGCTTACCCAGTTCTGGAACAACGCTCTTCAATTAAGAGTAAAACTGAAGGCTAAAATAATTATAATAACGGAAAAACCGTTCCAATAAAAAGAGTCCTGCACTTTGCACATGAGACAGCATAAATATAGTTTATTTGCTTATCTTCATGTACACCTATATTGTCTGCTTTGAAGCCCAAGTAGACTCAAGCATAGTACAGAACCAATTCTTACAATTATTGAACATGCGACATAGAATACCGAGACGAACCGTTCCTTCTCCCACTCTAGTTTATGACCATAAATTGCGCGCGTATAATAGCGCGAACATTACTCTTTTGCGTTCAGCTATGAAGGGAGTGTGGTTTGAATTGTTGCATTGTTGATATCGGTGATACGCGCGCAAGTCGATGGACGGAATATGACGCATTGATTCGTCTCGGAATCCTGAGTCTCGGTACAAACCTCTACTGTCTGTTTTGAGGCCCAAATGGACTCAAGCATGGTACAGACCCAATCCTTTCAATCATTAAACGCCGCATGTCATGAAAGTAACTTGTCAATGTCTATGCACATGCATTAGCGCAAAATTACTATGAGCAAGAAATCGTTGACATGAAATATGGAAATGAGCATTTGTCAGCTGTAATAAAGTTTTTGGTCAATGGAAAATGTGACATTAACATCCACAGTATTAATTATTATTGTGGTCGACCCTGAACTCACTCTTATCTCGTGCCTATTGAGAATGACCCTCTGGTAAGCGAACATTTTTGTCTCCTCTAAGAATACTTAGATCTACTATTGAACAGGTCATTGTAGATCGGGGAATAATGTGACACAGAGAGATCTCTATCTAAAATTAATAGAGATTGATGTGAAAATACAAGTTTGCAGTGCTTAACACCAAAGATCAGGATCACTATTAAAAGTCAGGCGTGTGTATAGACCAAGGAAACTGTAGTGGCAGATTTCACGAGTGGAGTGAGCGGGATTCAAGGATTACGGGGGCATGGAAGTGAGGGAATGACTCACGGGATAGTGAGGCTGCTCACCTATATTGACTTCTGTTAGTTAACGTTAAAGCGTGAAATGTTGTGAGTTGGGGGGTCGGCATGAGGCGAGAGCGCTGTACTGACAATCACTGCAAGTTAAGAGGTCCCAGGGGACAGACGTGAGATCAGAGCAGTCGGGAGATTGTTGTGTGTTTTCCAGTGATGACTGGTAGGTTGACCTGTGATTTATAATTATGATGATTGATGTATTATATTCGCCTATGACCATGATGTAAATAAGTATATGTGAGGAATGTGGAAGTCAGTGATTACTGTGTATAGAAATGTGCGCCATGAGCGATAGATGTAAGTTAGGTTCATGGATTCGTAGCGAGAGTGAGTGCTGTGTGGTACGGTGGAGGTGTGTTGCCGTAAGATGTGTGGTGAGTGAAAGGTGGACTAGTGTGTGTACGCTTCATGGTTTGTAATGAGGGGTGAAGTGGTTAGAAATGGTATGGTATTATACCAATGTAATGTTCTTCTTGTAGGTGCCGGGGTCGGGCAGAGACGCCACTCGCGGTGAGCGAACTAGCACAGGGGATAGGCCAGCATAGGGCCGAAGGCTACTCATAGGCCAGTGGAGTGAAGCTGTCGGGCAGGACAGTAGGAGCGCATGAGTCGTGGCAGTCTGGCCACAGACAGGGACGTTGTATAGAACTGTTAATGTGCTATTAAGATGTACTACTGTGATATTGATATACTACTGTGCTATTGAGATACTAATGTGAATTGAACTATTAATGTGCTATTGCCATGTTGAGGGGCTATTGGAATGTTACTGTGCCATTGCCATGTGGAGGTGCTATTGGAATGCTAATGTGTTATTGCACTAGGAAGGTGCTATTGAGAGACTGCGGTGCGAGTGAAATATTGTGCTATGAAGACATTGAGAGGAGAGGCTGAAGCCGAAGTGTCTTTAGAAAGTAATTACCGGGTTGTGGACCCGAAGAAGAGTGCATGTGGGAATAAGGCCGTTGGACGGTAGTTAGATTCAATAATATAATGTATGTAATTGCACTTCTATCTTTATCTTTATGTATAATAAATGTGTGAGTCTGATGGGTTGTTCTGTTAAGTGTTATCCGTGTTCGTTCGTGATTGTTGTCCTGTTATAATTATTACATCTCCCAGTCAGGGATTTGTGACAGCAGACAGAGAACAAAGCGGGGAATGAATAAGTCATTAACACGGACTGATATCCTCTCTTACACTACAAACCTGGATGTTCAATTGCATATTATTTTATGTATCATGTGGAAATGCTCCTTCATATGAATATTTCACTTTAAGTATTGTTCTGTGACTGACCTGTTGCCGTACTCCGTATCTCAAGAACCGCTTTTTGATTTCTGGGTCACTGTAGCGTCCCACTAGTTGAACGATCGATATTTTTCTTCCCCCTGCATGACGCGTCTCACTCGGCGACCTTCCTTCCCCCCCCCCCCCTCTCGCCAGCAAGGCCGGTATTTCCCTTTGATGTCGCTGTGTGGCTTGTTTGTCTCACTGTAGAAAATCTAGAGCGTCTGGAAGATTCTGCGGTGTCCGAGATTACGCTAGGTCGACCTTGAGTGATGTAATGCTGTGACGTGTCTGTGTACGATTGGGTGGCCTGTATGTGTCCCGAACGATCTAGGTCTGTCTCGTGCTTATGGGGCGGTAAAGCCGCTTCCTGAACGTTCCTGGACAGAATATATATAAGGAGGGCCAGGCGAGCAGTAGGTGTGCAAATCGTGGGTGAAAATCGTAAGGTACAAATCGTAGGTGTGTACATCCAGTTGTAGTAGAAGTGTAGTGCCTTCCCTGATAGGTGTAAGTAACTTGTGGATATCAGCTCGTGTTTACAGTTATTAAAGTTAGTGTTAATTGTTCATCGGATCCTGTTATTTATTTCTACAACAGTTCGAGACAGTTTCGTTTTTAAGGGGTAGACGATCAGTTCATCTGACTCTCCCCATCATAACGTGCTGAAATTTGCATCAACTGTTACATATTGGGGGCTCGTCCGGGATCCGATTAGATCAGAACAGATTCAATTCAGACCATCGAAGTGTTTCTAAAGTACAGTAAATTGTGTAAAGATCATCGAGGATATCCACAACATGTCAGAGGCTATTGGAAGGCTTGGCCAGGAAGCAGACGCCTTGGAGCTCACTGGGAAGGAGAGACAGGACTACATCCGCGAAGGCCTAAGGGAGGAAAGAGAGAGGCAAGAGCGCATGGAGCAACTGAAGATGGAGGCTCAACGACAGGCTCATGAGAAGGAGGCTCAACGACAGGCTCATGAGAAGGAGGCTCAACGACAGGCTCAGGAGAAGGAGGCGGAACGACAGGCTCAGCTGCAAAGAGAAAAGATGAACCACGAGCTGGAGATGGAGAGGATCCGCCACCAGCGTGGAGGCGAGTCGACGCAGGGGACCAGCGACCACGCCAGTTCCAAGAGACCCAAGCTACCTGCATTTCAGGATGGGAAGGACGACCTTGATAGCTGGCTACTTCGTTTTGAGAGGTTTGCCGAGACGGCGGACTGGCCCAGATCCACCTGGACGACATCACTGTCTGCCCTGCCGACTGGGAGAGCTCTGGAGTGCTTCTGCCGATTGCCGATTGATGAGGCCAAGGACTACGACAAAGTCAAGGAAGCTTTACAGAAGAGGTATAACCTGTCAGAGGACGGTTACAGACTCATGTTCAGACAAGGTAAGCCTGAAGATGGGGATGTTTCTTACTAGGATCAAGACTTACCTAGAGAGGTGGATAAAGCTATCAAAGACAGAGAAGACCTACGAAGGAGTGAGGGACCTGTTCGTTAGAGAGCAGTTCATGGATGTTTGCCCACCAGACCTTGCGACCCATGTGAGGGAGAGGAAGCCAAAGACGCTACAGGACGTCGCAGACTCAGCGGAGGCGTTCCTGGTAGCGAGGAACCGGACACTCAGAGGGAGCGCCAGACTGCAAAGCCGGCCAGTGCGACGGAGTCCCAACGGAGACAGAAGCCCACAGGTCTGCCATAGGTGCCAGAGGCCGGGACATAAGGCGACGGAGTGTCGTACCAAGATAAACGACAAAGGTGAGTTGAAATGTTACCTTTGTGGAAAGCCAGGCCACGTTCGGAGAATGTGTCCAGCCCAGAAGGATACGGGGCGAGGCAAGCCGAACAAGGCGGCGGCGGCCGTAGTGATAGCGGCGGACGAGTCGTCGAGACAGGATGCGACGACGGCTGACACCAGCATCAACGTTCAAGCGGTAATGAAGGACGGGAAGCTCCAGTTAGCGGTGCCTGTTACGTGCGGAGGATGCAGTGACGGAAGGACCGTGGACCAGTGATGAAGGGCTTGATTGGAAATCGAGCAGTAGACGTCCTAAGAGATACCGGCTGTGAAGGTGTAGTGGTGCGGCGATCACTGGTGGACGACGGACAGCTCACCGGTGGGAAGAAACTCATCGCGAGGATCGATAACTCCTTGCTAGCGGCGGAGGAAGCCATCATCGACGTGAGAACGCCTTACCTGACGGGCAGAGTGACGGCACTGTGTCTCCCGGAGACCATCTGCGACCTAGTAGTCGGGAACGTGGACGGAGCGAAGGACCCGTACGACCCTGATACTGAGGTGATGGTAGGAGCGGTGACCACGAGGGCCCAGGAGAAGAGGAAGGACCAGTATACGTCGCTGAGGGTGCCGAGGGCAGAACGACACGCGGGAGTGGATAGGAAGGAACTCACCCGACTCCAGGAAGAAGACGAAGACCTCAAGAAGTTGGGGCAGAAGAAAATTCCGACCAACAGAGGCAACAAGTCCGTACACTTCGAGAGACACGGAGGTGTACTGTACCGGATTTATAGGGACATAAGACAGGCTACGATTACAAGACAAGTGGTACTACCCGAGAAACTGAGGGAGTATGTACTGAGCGTTGCCCATGATTCTATCGTCGGAGGACATCTCGGCGTGAAGAAGACGAAGGACAGGGTGATGAGCAACTTTTACTGGCCTGGTATCGAAGGTGACGTCGCGAGATACTGCCGCTCATGTGACATCTGCCAGAGGACAGTGAACAAGGGAACGACTCCTAAGGTGCATTTGCAGAGTATGCCAGTGGTAGACATCCCATTTAGGAGAGTGGCCGTGGACCTGGTAGGACCTATTGATCCCCCAAGTGAAGGCGGACATCGGTATATCCTGGTATACGTAGACTACGCTACTCGTTACCCTGAAGCGACCCCCTTGAAGAAGATTGACGCGGAGACAGTAGCAGAAGCCTTAGTAAATATCTACAGCCGTTTGGGTGTGCCCGAGGAGATCTTATCTGATCAAGGGACTCAATTCATGTCGGACGTCATGAAGGAAACGAACAGACTACTGGGAATTCGACAGTCGACCACCACAGTCTACCACCCTATGTGCAACGGGCTGGTGGAGCGATTTAACGGCACACTGAAGAAGACCTTGAGGCGACTGTGCGCGGAGCAACCTAAGCAGTGGCACCGATACATTAACCCGCTGCTCTTCGCGTATCGTGAAGTTCCCCAAGAATCGACAAAGTTCGCCCCATTCGAGTTACTGTATGGAAGAACGGTGAGAGGACCGATGCACATCTTGCGAAAATTATGGACCAAGGACGTAGAGGAGCCGGAGATAAAGACCAGTTACCAGTACGTCATGGAACTACGCGAGCGGCTGGAGGACACGTGGAAGTTAGCGACGGAAGAGCTCTCAAAGGCACAAGGTAGACAGAAAACCTACTACGACCGGAAGGCTCGAGAGAGGAAGTTCCGCCCTGGCGACGAAGTTTTAGTACTGCTGCCGACAAACGCCAACAAGCTCTTAGTCCAGTGGAAGGGACCATACAAGGTAGTCTCGGTTGTCGGTGTCAACGACTACAAAGTCAAGATGGGTGTGAAAGAGAAGACATTGCACTATATAGGTGTAAGTAACTTGTGGATATCAGCTCGTGTTTACAGTTATTAAAGTTAGTGTTAATTGTTCATCGGATCCTGTTATTTATTTCTACAACAGTTCGAGACAGTTTCGTTTTTAAGGGGTAGACGATCAGTTCATCTGACTCTCCCCATCATAACGTGCTGAAATTTGCATCAACTGTTACAGTCACATCCAACATTATGTTCAAAGGTGGCAAAACAGCAACAACAACAACAAAAATGTATCACACAAAGCCTGGTGTTGGGAACAAACCACAAGAACGCGATACAAATAAATTCTTAAAGAATGAAAGATGAAGGAAATAATGAGGGCTTTCGGAATAACAAAAGAATCTTTATCAAGTTTAAATAAATAATGTTGGAATTTATGAAACAATTCTGGGAAAACGGAAAAATTGTAGGGGGAAAATGCACAAGTGAATAAAATTCACGAATAGGCTTCGAATAGCATGTTACTGCCGCTGGTTCATTGTGCTCAAAGGATAACTAATCCCCAGGACGCTTCCCGTGGTTTTTTAGTGTCATCAGATTCAATATTAAGTTGGTGGCTTAGTATGAGTTTGAGTTTGCCTTTGGGTTCGGGTTTTACATACAGCGCACCGGCACGACAACGGTCGCTGGGCGCCTTTCACAGTCTATTTGGGTACTTTATTTTATGTTTGGTATTCCGAGTTTCATCAATTTTAATTTCACGATTGGAACTAGATCTAAATAGTTCTGTTTACATTTTATCACGTCGGTAAAAATTCTCAAAAGATGTTTCTGCACAGATCTGATAGGAGTTTTGCATAAGAAAAAAAAAATGTGTATGAACGTTTTAAAATTAAGTTTTAGATTTTAACCGCTTTCAAAAAAGGACCAGACACGACTGGAATCCACGTCAGAAAGGAATACTTTCATGGGTCCATAGGCATGGTGCCTTCTTCGGATATGCACGAAATCTACACATTTATTTAGTTCAGTAAGTCAAGACTGTTTTGTCTCCGTTTTTAGTGTGAGATGTTGACTATGGAGTTAAACGGAACCCTCTGCACTGGCAAGACTGAAACGGATCTGTTTCCTTAGTCTGGGGGCGTCAACACTGGCTTGAGGCAGTTGGCAGAAAGAGAGACCCCACGCACTGAGTCAAAACAATCTCTTTCCATTCTTTGTTTTCTCCTTCGTTTCTTTCTTACTTTTTCTCCTGTATTTTTCACTCTTTTCTTTCTTCCATCCTTTCCTCGTACCATAGTTTTTCTTCTTTTCTTTCTTCCATCCTTTCCTCGTACCTTAGTTTTTCTTCTTTTCTTTCTTCCATCCTTTCCTCGTACCTTAGTTTTTCTTCTTTTCTTTCTTCCATCCTTTCCTCGTACCTTAGTTTTTCTTCTTCTGTTTTTCTTCTTTTCTTTCCTTGTTTTTTTATTTTTCGTCGTCTTTCATTTGTTTCTTATTTCTCCTATATCTTCACACTTTTCTTTTTTCCCTCCCCCCTCTCCCCCCCCCCCCCCCATCCTTTATTTTCCCTCATTGCCTAGTTTTCCTTTTCACGCCTGTCTTTCATGTTTTCGTTCTTTTTTCTTTCCTGTCCAAAATTTGAAGTGTTTGCTGAATGCCATGGTTTAATCACGTGATACCACAATGTCCTATTAGATCCCAGGGCCCAGTAATAAAAATGTACGGTCCGTTAGCCACACATAATAACGAGAACCGGTTTGCGCATGACCAGCCTCGATTGGCTGCCGCGGCTATTTCCTGTTCTTTTAGTCGAGTTTACGGCTCCATTCTGGAAAATGGGCTGGCAAAAGCCCGGCGTTCCCCTGCTATGTAGACGTGATTACAAAAAACAAGTGAGTTATTCAAACAAACTGAATCAGAGAGAATAGGGAATCAAGGTCTTCAGACATCGGCCTACCATTTTCATTCCCTTTCCGAACTAAAAAGAATAATGAAAAAAAAAAATGAAATAGGCCAAAATAGGCCAAGTGTTAAGAAAGGAGGAGGGAGAAATCACAGAGAGGCAGACAGACAGAGAAAAGAAAGATAGACAAATAGACAGACAGACAGAGAAAAGAGACATAAACAGATAGGTAGACAAACAGAGTAAAGATAAATAGACCGGGAAAATAGAGACGGAGGAAGGAGAGGCAGACTGATTGACAGACAGACAGACAAAAGGGAGATGGGAGAGAAAGAAGGAGGAGAAGGGGAGTGAGAGAGAGAAGAAAGAGAGAACTAGCGGAGAGAAAGAGAGGCAGAGAGAGAGAAGGGGGAAGGAGAGGGAGAGAATGGGAAAGAAAAAGAGAGAGAGAAAGAGACAGAAAGAAAGAAGAGAGAGAGAGAACTAATGAAATCGTGGAAGCTTCTAATTGGCGAGCACAGATAAGATAGAAGATAGAGGTGGGAGAGAGGGGAGGGGGGGGGAGAGGAGAGAGAGCAAGAAGGAAAAAGGAGACGGACGAGAGAGAAAGAAAGAGAGAGAGAACTAATGAAATCGTGGAAGCTTCTAATTGGCGAGCACAGATAAGATAGAAGATAGAGATGGGAGAGAGGGGAGAGGGGGGGGGGGAGAGGAGAGAGAGCAAGAAGGAAAAAGGAGACGGACGAGAGAGAAAGAAAGAGAGAGAGAACTAATGAAATCGTGGAAGCCTGTAATTTGCGAGGCAAGCTAGACTGGTTTCGATTAGTTAAATGTAATAAAGTGAAGCTCAATGATCTCCCTGGAGAATATTTCTGTGGACTCACAAACAGTGCATGTATATAAATTGAAGAGTCAGATTTCTAGTATCAATAGATTAATACTATGACGTTACAGCGCAAAACTAACTCTTCCCAACTGTAGTTCTTGTTTGTTACATCTTCACCCTTTGCACAGCTGAGAAATACGACATTAAACGTGTGCGACTTTCGTATTATGACAAGGAATTAGAATAAATTTGAACTGTGAAACAGCATGATACGCGCCACAACACATTTTAAGCCAGTGTGAAACTGTGCATTAGTTATACCTCTTCTACATACTAAAAGATCTCCAGTTTTTTTTTTTTTTTTTAGAAAATAGAACAAATAAAAACTGAGATCGCGTCTTCTCGTAGAGCACGAACGATCGACGAGTATAGATAACGCTTGAGATCTAGTCTTGTCCTCTATAGAGCTTTTGCAATGTTCAATGTTTCTTGAGTTCTCGGCTGTTTTTATAAGGAGTGTTTCTCCATTGCCTGGAGAGTATTGGAGTTTCTTACTTGTGTCTATTATTCTTCTATCATTGTTCTTGACTTTATTTGATGTGTTCTCTTTGCCTCTCTGACTCCCCGTCTCCCTCTCTTTGCCTCTCCATGTCTCCTCTTGCTCTCTTCCTCTTCGTCTCTCTCTTTCTATCTCCCACGCTTCCTCTCTTTCTTCCTCTCTCCCTCTCTCTTTCTTTCCCTTTATCTTTCTCTCCTTACCATCCGTCTTCCTCACTACCTCCTCGCAACTCCTTTTCCTCTCTTTCTCTACTCCTCCTTTCTATTCCCTCTCTCCCCTTTTCCCCTCGTTCTTTCTTTCTTTCTCCTCTCTCCGTCCTCTCTATCCCCCTTCAATCTCCCTCTTTTTTAGTTAAGGTCAGCCAAACTGAAATTTATACATATATCTCGAATCTCCAGTGACCCACTTCTGAATCTCCACTTTTCTCTCATTTAACCTTGATCAAAATACTCCCTTACGGTTCTCCTAGTTTTTTCTTGTTTGTTTGTTGTTTTTTTTGCTCTACTCCTCGACAATCCCTCATTCTACCCTCTTCGTCTTGCCGTCATTATGTGCCCGACACTTCCTGAAAGTCCAGGAAATAACTGTCTTTATTGTTCCTAAACTATTATTCTTTCTTAATATTATTCGCCCATTCACTTTTCACCCAAAGTTGCCCCCTTTCAAATTTGTCCATTTGTCACCATATTTCTTAAGGGGCCATTTATAAAGTACGTCCACGCGTTTGGGGGGATATTTTTTTCTATCTCCCCCTATCAAATTTTTCATTCGCTTGCCCTGTCCCTATCCCCTTTCCCTTCCCCTCGTACAAGCGTGCAGCAATTAGATTGGTGAATGTCTACCATAAGACCTTAATGTTCTAAAATTAATGTTAACTTTTAGAGTGCCATGAATTTTTCTCCGTTTGCCGACACAGGAAGAAAATAGTAGGGGAGATGAATGAAGACTAACTACAGCAAACTTCTATTAATTGGAAAGCCAACTTTCTCTCCCCCCCTAAACAAAATAGCCTAGCATTCTCGTACGCCGGTACATCGGTGACTGACACAAACGTGACCAGCGGAAAAACGATATATCGGTGATTGGCACACAAAGAGTTAAGTAACATTTTGCATGAAACCGATCAGCTGTTTCATTAGAAAAGTGGATTTTATAACATCCAACTACTTAATTTGTTGAAAAAGACAAAAAGTAAATGAAACAAAATCTCTGTCATTCGTTACCATGATAGAAAAGCGCTTCCAAGAAACTGCCTTGTGTTGAAGTCTTTCTTTTCGGAGGGTCCTTGTCCGTGACATTTTCACTTCTCTTTTTCTTGTTTTATATTTTTTTCTTGTCTTTCTTGCTGTTGTATTTGTATTAATATTTGTTTCATTAATTTGTGTACTTGTTTGATCCCGTTTCGGGAGGGGGGAGACCTGTTCTTTTAGACTTGCAACTGCCACGGTATCTTTAACGTACGCAGAATACACACGGGCCAACTAAGTTTTTTCGTCCTGATCAGAGAAGACTAGCTGCTCGATCCTACCTGCCATAAGATCAGGGACAGGAAATTCCCCTAAATTTCCAACATGCTTGCGCTGACTGGCAACCGAGCCCGATACCTTCGGCATAAGAGGCGAACATCTTGCATCTAGACCAACGTACCCACAGAAACCCCCTCACCCTCATGTCTGCTTTTTGTGCTCCCGTGGCCGGGGCATAAACCCTCCGCTACAGCAGTCAGTGGGTACGCAGTTTACAGATGGCCCCAAACTTACCGTCCCCTCTCAGTAACAATAACCATTTTCCCCGTTTGACAGAATTTTCACTTTGTTATTTTTTCTTTCCGGTCCCTTGCTTTTAGGGGGAAAAGGCCGGCCCTTTTTCAAACTTAAAGTGGCCCAATTAAGGAGGAAGTTGTAAGTAGACAGAGCAACTCTGACAAGGTCTGATGTAATATTGTCTGAAATAATTTGTTACAATGTCCAAAGTGTCAGACCGGAGGACTGTTGATGTCCTTGTTTTATTTTTTGAGGTCTCTTATAATATGTGCTTTGACAAAGATCAATTGATTGCTTTAGTTAAGTGTGTGTGTGTGTGTGCGTGTGTGTTGTGTGAGTGTGAGGGAGACAGACGGACAGGGAGAAGCAAAGAGCGACAGAAAGAAAGCAAGAAAGAAAGAGAGAGGAGGTGGGATAGAGCTAGAGAGATAACAAAGAAAGAGAGAGAAGAGAGAGAGACAGGGACAGAGAGAAAAACAGAGGCGCTTGAGAACAGAGAAGGGGGTGCGAGGAGAGAGAGAGAGAGAGAGAGAGAGAGAGAGAGAGAGGGAGAGAGGGGGGGGGGAGCGAATGCATGGGTATTTGAGTGCGGATGAATATTGCTGAGTGCATGTGAGTGAATGAACGAATGGTTTTTTGGGTGCGTGAGTTAGTGAGTGAAAATGTGCCTGAAGTGCTGACTGGATTAGTGAGATGAATGAAATGCTGAGTAAATGAATGAATGAATGAATCTTTTGCCTGCCGAAATACGTCTAAAACAAATGTAATTAACGAAAGTCTGTCCGTGCGTTAGTCTGTGGTCCTGCCCATTTTTTTTTGTGTTGATCATCCTTATTGGTTAGCCAATCAGTAGCCAGTACAGTGGTTCTTATGCAGTGGAGCCACTGGGGCATCATTCTACCGTGTCGAGGTAAAACCTAGTAACTCCGAATTTCATTTGAAAAATGACGTAGATCCAAGAATGAGAGATGAAGGCATTGATCTTTCTATTTATAGTCATGTCCCCGGGATTTTAAGGTTATTTTCTAAGAAAATTTCTGAGAAAATCGAGTAACTTTGTAATTTTAGATTAAAACAAAGGTAAAACCTAGTATCTTTTTCATATAATGGGTCTTAACTCTGCACACAACACCAGGACTCAGTTTACTAGGTTTTTCCTTTGCGTATGAGAACCAGAATGTTTTGTTATCCCCTGAGTTACTCTCTTCTCTCTCTTTTCTCTCTCTCTCTCTTTCTCCCCTCTCTTCTTTCTTTCCCGCTCCCCTGACTTACTTGGGATACTTTACCTTTGAAGTAACTATAACTAAACTGGCATTAAAGTTATTCGTTGTGTTTTTTCCCACTGCGCACAGACCACCATAACTTGGTAACTAGTTGTACATTTTTTAAATATTGTTTTAATCTTTTGTACCCATTAAAGTTCACAATGTAGAGGGCAAGGAAAATCTTCAACGTTATGTACAATCAGAATATTGTTTTGGAAGTGACGGTAAAAATTGCAGCTCTTTCAAATCTCTTTACGTTTTTCTCAAAAATTTCTGTGGAGGAATTGTTAGGTTTTTACCTGATCAAGGTAGCACTGCCTGTCAATGAGTTGGGTACTCTTAGGCTGGGGACACGCTGAGTCAAGTCTGTGTGGTCTGAGTGAATACAATAATGTTGCTTTGTGACTTCTCCTGGCTAAGCCTGAAAACTGAATTCATCTTTGTGTGAAAAATAAATCATAGTGATATCTTCAAGTATAGTAAATTCACAACAGATAAAGATGAGGAAAGATCGGGGGGGGGGGGGTATTGAAAAATGATAACTGTTGCTGGCAATTACAAGTTGTATTTTATTGTATACTATAGTAAGTAAGCCGGGGGCGGAGAGAGTGAATGTCCGTGCATTTTGTCTGTTTGTTTGTTTGTTTCTTATGTTTTCAAAGATTGTTTGCATGATTCTTCTAGGTATTTTGAATTGGCCGCCAGGTCTACAATAAACTAAACGTGAACTTGAAGTTGTTTCTGTTGTAAGTGTGAGATGTGATCTAAGGCTTAAACACGGGACCTCGCCCACCGGCAACACTGAATCAAGTCTTGTCTCACTAGTGAGGGCACGTCAAAACAGTCTTGAATCCGCTAGGGTAAAGAGATACCTGGTGCACTGAATGAAAAAAGGAGCAGAAACCGACTTGAATTAGTGCGCCATCAGCCTTGTGTAGTACCAGAGAGTATGTATGTATAGAGAGATTTCACTATTGGTCGATCTGCACTGCGAGACATGGTAGGCGCCACTAAACCACTGATAGGCTGGAGAGGAAAGTAGGTCGCTGAGGTAAACAAAACCCCTTTGTGCATTTCCACGGGCGTAAGAGCTTACAAACGACCTCTAAATAGTTCAATCAGCCCAAAAATATGAACAAACCACGGTAAACAAATATGCACACCATCTTTGGTGGAGACGGTCTCTTTCAATTCTTGTTTACCGCAGCGACCTAGTTTTGCGATTTGGCCGAAGTGAGATCTCTCTATGCATGTGTATACATACTCTCTGGTTGTGCGAAGGTCAGAAACAGAAGACAACACGTGACATTAGTGCTTGTGTTTTTTTTTTCTATCTCCATTTTCTGAAAAACTGGACACGTTTTAGTACGCAGAAGAAGTATAGCAAATGCCTACTTTGCCACTTGTGTAAAACACTTTGTTTTTACTTATCACGCTGTTTCACAGTTCCGATTTATTCTAACTCCTTATCATAATACTAAAGCCACAAATGTTTAACATCGAATTTCTCAGCTGTGCAAAAATTGGAGTTGCAACAAACAAGATGGTCGGGAATAGCAACCTTTGGGACCGAATAGTTTCAGAGCGGGTTTAGGGGTGGGATGTGAGAAAATTTTGCCAATGAAACACTTTCTTAAAGATTCTTTGATGTCGGGAACTGATAGGCCTTTAATAGAATTCATTGCTTGAAAAACTCCATGTCAGTTACGATTGTCTGGTCAATAAGGATGATATAGAGAGAGAGTCTCGGACTTATAAAAAAAAAAAAGGAAGATATTCATATCCTTAACAGGGCATTAGGAAAAAGTAAAAGGATTCATTCACTTAATTGTTCTCTCACTCATCCTTTCGTCCGTCTGTCTCATTCACTTAGCAATCCACGCACACACCCATCCACAAACGCACTCACACATGTTTCCACACACTCATTTCCTCACTCATTGACACATAAAAAGACACTGATATCCTTGCTTTTGCCACAAAAACACACAAAAGAAGCAAAATACAATAGCTTTTAGAAGAATGGTCAGACATGACATCATGGTAAGAATAAATGTAACTTGCTATGATAACAGCAGCAATAACAACCACAACAACATAATAATTATGATCATAAGATTAATGATAACAATACCAATCATCATCATAATAATAAGAATGATAATAACAATAATGATAATACTCTTGTTGGCCTCGTTCTGTCTCCAGGAACAACGAATTGTGCGTCCAGGGTATGTCAGTCCGGGTCGCCGCAGCACATGCTGTGATTGTTTAATATGATCCTTGAGCCGATGACAATATGATAATAATAACAACCAGTAAGCAGTCTGCACTGATAGAAATTAATATATTAATATTGTGAAATTTAGAGACACCATTGGCCAGCAAAGGCTGAGAACACTTGAAGGAGTACTCGCCAACGCTCGAGATGTGATCAATTTAAAACTGGTCCAAAGAAAATTCCTTGAGCTTCTTTCGTCTCTGGAGCAATGAATTTCTCGTAAAAGGTCGGTCCAATTTACTCGGCGCTCCGATTTCTGTTGACCCACTCAGCAGCAGTTTAAACACTTGATCTACAGATCACTCGGAAGATGTTCCTGGACAGTTTGAGTACGTATGTCGTTCTGTTTGTTCTTCGGTATGTCTTCCAGCTCAGCACATCTTGTACCCGGTAATTTGCTGGAAATAGAGGATGAAGAAAATGATAATTGGTCTTGATTGGAGGTTGGAGGGGGGGGGGGAGGGTATAATTATACTATTATGACTCGATTATTCATCGTGTTTAGATCTTTATTTGAGAAGATTCGATGCTCTTGGCATTTACACCCCACTTTCCTTGTTTTTATTTTTCTTGTTGGTGTTTCTGTGTGTTGTTGTGGCAGGGATTAATGTTTTTTAGAATTTTGCCCCCTCAGCGGCCTTGTTCCGTCTGCTCTTCTCGTCTTTGTACTGTCAATGTATCTTTAACGTGCGCCACGTGCAAATGGGCCCTCCGAGTTTTTAAGTCTTTATCCGAGAAGACTAGGTGCTCGATCCTACCCACCATTGGATCAGGGACAGGAATTTTTCATTATTCAGGATTCTACATCGTGATGGATCCAGCAGTTATTAAGTGAAGAATAATTGGCGTCAAAGCTGGCCGGATCTGGGTATTGTGACGCCCTATTATCAAACTGTAGAACACCTTGGAGACTCTATGAAGCACATTTTCATTGGCATAATAAGCTTGTGGAAGGAAGTAATGAGCTTGGCAAGGATGAGTACCACAAAGAGGTACAATGAAATTTGAAGGCGTTGTGAGGATGAGAAGGAAATGGGGGGGGGGGGTGGGGGGGGGGTGGGGGGGGGTAGGTTTGTGGCGTCCCAGTAGTTGATCGATCGATTTTTCCTCACCCCTGTATTGTGAGTCTCACTCGGCGACCTTTCTCCCCCCTCCCCTCAAAATAGTCCGTGATTTTGCTTTGATGTCTCGCGGTTTGACCTGTGTTCGTGTTATTGAAGATGTAGATATGGGTCAATCGAGAATGTACTGAAGCATTCGTGTTATGTCTTGTTTACTCTAGGTTGGCCTTGGAGTGATGCAATATATTGACATGTTCGTGTGTGATTGGACGATCAGTAGGTATCTCGTGTGTTCTGGAGTTGTATAGAGCTAGTTAGGAAATCAAGCCACTTCTTGACTATTCGGACAGAATGTATATATAAGTACGCTAGGCGAGCGAGTGGTGTGTGCAAATCCAGTCGTAGTTAGAACTGTAAGTGCCTTCCTGGCCAGGTGTGAGTAACTTGTGGATATCAGCTCTTATTTACAGTCATTAAACGTTAATATTAAGTGTTCATCGGATCCTGTTATTTATTTCTACAACAGTTCGAGACAGTTTCGTTTTTAAAGGGTAGACGTTCAGTTCATCTGACTCTCCCTATCATAACGTGCTGAAATTTGCATCAACTGTTACAAGGTTATTTTTTAGTCTGAGTTGGTTGGTTGGCATGCGTCAGTCTAGAAAGTCTACGAGCTTGCCCTCTGCATGTCTGTATGTTCCAGTCTTGTGCAGCGCCGTGTGTGGCTGGACAGGCCTATGCGGGAGTGACAGTCCCTTCCACAGATGGTGCAGCCAAAGGACGACGCTGGTTTGTATGTTTGGGGGCGAATCTTTCTTCTCTTCCGCGTTGCCTCGGCCTGTTGCATAAGCGTCTCTTCATACAGTGACAGCCATTGCCTCACTGACTGTCTCCAGCGTGTTCTGTCTGAGGCAGCGACTTCCCATGATTTTGCTTCGATGCCCAGGGCCTGCAGGTCCCTCTGGCACACATCCTTGTAGCGCAGGTGGGGTCTGCCTGTTGTACGTATTCCCTCCTCTAACTCTCCGTAGAGGAGGTCCTTGGGGATTCTGCCATCCTCCATGCGTACTATGTGCCCAAACCAGGGCATGCATCTGTTTCAAGATGACATACAGGCTTGGGAAATCGTCTTTTCAGTCATAACTTGACAAGAAACTGTCACAAATATGTTTCTGAAAATCCAAAGTTTTGAGGATCGTTTGCACTCAAATTCCACCCTCTATGCTGTGGTCAGTGGTGTCGCGCATGATAAATTATACAGTGTATCATTTACATCCTAGTTATATTGATTATAGTGTATATTGCACTCTTCTGAGGGTCGCACGGTTAACTATCGTAACTCTAGTTCTTTCAAAAATTGAGAATTTGGCATGCTGGTAACCCTTGACTACCCGCAAGTTATGATATAAGTTGGGACTTAAATTCTGCAAACTTAGAGTTAAATAACGTTTTTTTTATACAATATCGTTACTATTAAGTCAAAATAATGATGAAAGACATTCAGTTATTTGTTTGTCCTGAAAAAATCAGTAAAAATCCAATTACGATGGTGTACCACAGTTCCCTCGATTTGTTCTAAGTTTTGTTGCTTCAGTATAAATTCACAGTGCATAATGGTAAAATTATGTCGAAGAAGGACCAACAAAAACCCAGTGCTTAGTTCCACGATGGAGACTTCATGAATCTTCAGTTATATTATAGTTTTAATGCATTGTATTCCATTTAGAAACATTCTCAATCCATGAAGGTTCGCCATTACCCAAATGATAAAAATGCAGGGAAAAAAGTAAGATGTTTTACTTCAGGCAACGTTTCGTCGTCATTTTAACTAAAAGTAGTTTGAACATTCGCAGCAGTGCAAATTCTGCGAGTTCTAGTGAAATCAACCTATTGTCTAAAATTTATTTTTCCAAATCACTTGTTTTTGGGGGTGGATGGCTGGGTGGGTGGGTTGTGTGTGTGTGTGGGGGGGGGGGGTAGGGGTAAATTACATACACAAAGAAAGATCTGGCGCTTAAAATGCAATTTTACTGAATCTTTGTGTCTTGAAACTGGTGGCTGGAGATGACAGAAAGACTTCGCAGTAAATAAATGGCAATAAATCGTTATCATAGTCCTACGCCGAAACCTACAATGTCAGACTTGGAGCTTCACTGCAAACCTTTGTTACATGAAGTGAAACAAACCCACACAGTTTTCCTTTTTGTCGTTGTTGTAGTTGTTGTTTCTCTGGGTTACTTTATTATGACTTTGAAGGGGAGTTTAAACATCTGCAAATTACCCCGAAAAAAAGAAAAGAAAATAGAAAAAAGAACTTCTACAGCCAAATCAAACAATTTCTTTAATTTCCCCCGGGACGGAAACTGTTTTATTTCACATCAATAAACCGACGTCCCTAATGGGAGTCAGAGATTAAAGTGAACAACGCTCTTCTACAATAGGGCAATAAATTCACACCTAAGAAAAAATGTAGTAAACATACCATGCTTTTCATTTTGAAGCTATTTCAGCCGGCTTCTGATTCTGTGTGCATTTGCTGAGTCCAAAATCTAAACGTATGAAGTGCCAAGTTCACATTTTTCAGACAACCGGGATTTTTCTGTGGTCATTGAAAGTCAGTTGGACTAAATCATTGAAAGTCAGTTGGACGAAATCATTGACAGTCAGTTGGACTAAATCATTGAAAGTCAGTTGGACTAAATCATTGAAAGTCAGTTGGACTAAATCATTGAAAGTCAGTTGGACTAAATCATTGAAAGTCAGTTGGACTAAATCATTGAAAGTCAGTTGGACTAAATCATTGAAAGTCAGTTGGACTAAATCTTTGAAAGTCAGTTGGACTAAATCATTGAAAGTCAGTTGGACTAAATCATTGAAAGTCAGTTGGACTAAATCTTTGAAAGTCGGACTAAATCATTGAAAGTCAGTTGGACTAAATCTTTGAAAGTCGGACTAAATCATTGAAAGTCAGTTGGTCTAAATCATTGAGAGTCAGTTGAACTAACGCGATATTCCTTTTTTACACGTGGGCGTCCTAAATTAAATGTTCAATCGTGTTTTTTGACAAAATGTCATTTTCACATATAAATCTCCTCTGCTGGTTTCTCAAATTTTATGGAATGTTGTGTAAATTATGTCATGGTCTGTCTATGTTAACTTTCCTGTCTTTCATTTGTCCATTCTTTTGTTCATGAGTTGCTTTCCCCCTTTTCTTCACTCTGTCGTTCGTTTCTGTGTTCCCAACATTGCCCTTTTCTTACCTGCCCATCCCTGTTGTTTTATAATCGCAGTTTGTGATGCAAAGCGTTCAAAGCTCTCGCCAAAGGTTCAAGTAGTTGATTGCAAAGCTTTCAAGAACTTGATTCTGCCATTCTCTCTAAATGAGAAGTTGAATAATTAATGGCAACCCTCAGCAAAATGCCATTCGTTATTTACTTTGATTGTTTTCGATTCTTTTACCTTCTGGGTTCGCCACCCTCGAGGCAAGTCATCAGGCAGATTGGTGCATCCTCTTAGGCAAATAAAGTCAAAAACTGGCAAAAAGAAAAAGTTGTATGGAGCAAAGCCACGCGTAAGAAATAATGCCCGAACGGTACAATAAAACGCAAAGGAAAAGGTAAAACAAAAAAGTCAATATTTCGGTTAAATACCTTCGTCGCGAATACAAAAAACAACAACAAACAACAACAACAACAACAACCAGACATTGAAAATATTGAGCAAATAAAACATTCGAAAAATAACAAATGTAGAATATGAAATACTTGTAGAGTATTAAATCAGTACGACGAATTCTCTGCGAGCCCTGACTTGTATTGCCGCAGAGCAGCACGTCCTCCAATGTATGGAGGCTGGAAGTCAAAGTTTTTCTGTGGTTTTTATATTTGGCAAATAGCGCACTCAGTCCAGTCGTTTTTGCAGACCTGAAATTTTATTCTCGGTTGAATGGACTATCGAGACAGACTTGTTTCAGCCTGACTGATGTCAGAAGTTCTGTCCAACTGCATTGTCCATAAAATCGAATCAGAACAGCCGTAACTCAGTAGGATATGTAGAGCAATGTGACCGTATGCATGAACTTTGTGTAACCAGCCCCCCCCCCTCCAGCGCCCCCCCCCCCCGTTTTGCACCATGAAGTGCGTAAGGCCACCTTGGTGTAAGCTCAGATTCAGTCGGTATGCATGACCTGAAGAGACACCTACCTCGTCTACCTATGCATCAATCGCCGCTTACCGCTGTAGCAAAAACTGACACTGCGCATGCACAAAATTTGCATCGGCAAATCGGTGCAAGGAGAAAACAGCACCGATCGAAACAAAACTAAGAGATCGAAAGTGAGTAGAAATCCAATTTCTTTCCTTGGCCCATGAAGTCGTGGGTTGGAATAAAATATGACTTACTTCCTTTCTTTCTTTCAAGCGGACACCTCTTTCCCAAACCTGCTGCATATTGCGTAGCTGATTTAGTCGTCCTCGGAGAAAGAGTAAAATTACGAACCTTTTACACGTGGGTGTAGGCCTAGGCAAAATTCATGTATACGGGGCAGCGTTTTGCACTGACGCGTAAGGCTTTCACTATCATGTAACCAATTACGAACAGTTCATGCATACCGCCACTGTTTCTCAACCTTTTTTTTTTTGGTCTCACCTCCCACTTCAATACCCCCCCCCCCCCCCCCCAAAGTTGTGCGGCTCACCTTGATTGGGTCGGACAAAATACAATAATACTATTTTATACATCAAGATAAAACAACTATCTCACGCCCCATCAAACTATTACCACGCCCCATCTTGAAGAATACTGATGTGCAGGGTTTGTTAGATTCTGTGAACTAAGATGCACGAAGCATAAAATGTTTTTCAGATTTTAATTTTTTTTTTTTTGCTTTTTTCTTTTTTCAATCGTCCCCAGAACTTCAACAGAAAACTGATTTTCAGAAGGGTGCACAAAAATTTGCGCAAAAGGAATTATCATTTAATAATGATTTTGACAACAACAAAAAGCCGCACCCAAACACAAACAAAACATAACTGGAAATGAATAAAAACAACAACAGCAGCGAAACAAGACCTTTAGAGCCCTGCATGTCGCCAACAGCAGAGAAGCACAAAAAGAAAAAACCCTTTTCATACACTAAAGGAAATTCTAACATCCATTTCCCTGGCCTTTGGATAAACAGAAATGTAGGAATAGAATCTTTTCAACATGTGCTGAGTTGGCTCTCTTGTAGTGACAAATGATTCGTAAAATTTATGACGAAATTCCATTTGACAGAAAAGCAGAAACTGCGCACAAAAAAAAATAAACCTGATTGCTACCAGCTGAAGTGAATAAATCTGCATTCAGTGTTATATCAACGCTTTATTAAATCACAGACAATCGGTTTTAGGTTCAAAAAGATTCATAAATGTCAGCCGTCTGAACTATTCATTTAAAGTCATTGAAGTTACTAATGAACATGTTCGTGATCACTGGGGCGATTCATAACTACAATGAGTCACAAGACTGCCAATTTTATGTAAATCAACAGCTAACCAACACCAGTAAGAGCATCTTGCGATGTGTACTTGAGTCTGTTCATCAGTCTGTCTATCGACCTCTTTCCCACATGCACATTAGTTTCAGAACTCGGTGATTATTCTGGATCTGATTCGGTTTGCCCGTTCCTGTAGGTTTGTTTTGTGGTTATTGTTCCTTGTTTGTTTGTTTGATGGGTCTTACTGCACCCCCGTTGGGTGTTACTGCGCAACGTGCCCTGACAGCTTTCATGAAAAGGCAATAATCTGTGCATTAGACAATTTGTTTAATAGCTGCGAACAACCGCAGGAAGTGATGACGTCATGGGGTCATGCCTTCGTGGAAAAGATAAGATGGGGGGGGGGGAATTAGCGACACAATGCAAACTCAAAAAAATGCTTCCTCACCTTTTCAAGTTTTCTAATCTAAAAAAAGACCCCTCTGTACTGCTGGTCGAAACGAAGGCACCAGTAAAAATTTCAGGCAAATCCGAGTTGTATGAGCAGCTTGTTAAAAGTTGGAGGGATTTTTTTTACATTTATTGTATAGAAGAGTGGCCCGCTGACTTGAGAAATATACAAATGTGGTTTTTGAAGTTCAGTTTCAATCATCAGTATGTAAAACTGTGTCGCGGAACGACATTTTCTGTCCTACTGTTTAATTCTACCAGAAGAAAACGCGTCTTTTTTTCCGGCTCAAAATGTCGGGACGCTTTCTTCTATTCAACTCAATTGTGGCTTAAAATTAACGAACGTATTAAAAATATAGCGACATTCAAGACCTTTTAAAATATGCCCACGTGCACGTTTATGTCTTTGTATGGGTAATGTGATATTTTGTGGAATTCAAGGCTCAGCGATTTAAAAAGTCGTTCAGAATTGCATTGGAGGCTAAACCGCTTTTATAATAGGATTTGAACGGTATGTCCGCTAATATTAATCTTTGCTATTAGCTAGAGAATAGGAAAAGTTGGACAGCAACATCATGAGATTCTGCTGTCATTAATATCGACCAGAGAACTTTTCATAGGTTAATGGGTGGAAATTAGATTGAACAGAAACCGAGGAAATCCAATATTCCATCTGGTTTCTGAAAGAAAATGGCGTTTGTTTTTTGGTCAAATTGCTCCTTTATCTACTTATATAGATTTGCATAGAACTGTCGCTGCCGGCGAACCAAAGCGTCGGGACATTAGGAGTACATGTCTGTGATAGCGGTGTAATGATGTTTATGCATTCAATTGCAAAACCAATTACGCACGAACAAAAACAGAATAATCGATCCCTTTGTATGTTATATCTCGTTATCAGCGTGCCCCCTAAGGACCTGGCACACTCTAGCCAAAATAACTCGAATCTACATCGACAAAATTCTCTTATCTGTGACCGCCAAATCAGTTGTAATATAATCATATATAATCGGATGTGAGTAAATAACTGATTTATAAAACAATTTCAAACCTATTACCAGTCAGTAAAACGCTTTGTAACAACAGCGGACGTGCTTTGTGATGAAGGTAATATAGAAAATACGTCATGTCTAATCAGATCACCAGCACTACCGACGACA
The DNA here is from genome assembly GCA_963931925.1 of Onchidella celtica. Classification (NCBI taxonomy): domain Eukaryota; kingdom Metazoa; phylum Mollusca; class Gastropoda; order Systellommatophora; family Onchidiidae; genus Onchidella; species Onchidella celtica. The sequence continues at coordinate 9,418,898 of OZ007582.1, forward strand.
AAAACAACGTCACCATCATATCAACAACAACGACAAAGAAGAAGGAGAAGAAGAAGGACAACAACAACAATAATAACAACAGCAACAACGACAATCACAACATCAACAACGTCGACAAGAACACTGCCACCTCCACCAACAACAAAGACGACCCCGACAATAGCAACAACAACAACGACGACGACGACAAAAAGACCACCATCCCACCACCACCACCACTACCACCAACAACGACGACGACAAAAAGACCACCATCCCACCACCACCACCACCACCACTACCACCAACAACAACAACGACGACGACAAAAAGACCACCATCCCACCACCACCACCACCACTACCACCAACAACAACAACGACGACGACAAAAAGACCACCATCCCACCACCACCACCACCACCACCACTACCACCAACAACAACAACGACGACGACAAAAAGACCACCATCCCACCACCACCACCACTACCACCAACAACAACAACGACGAGGACAAAAAGACCACCATCCCACCACCACCACCACTACCACCACTACCACCAACAACAACGACGACGTCGACAAAAAGACCACCACCACCACCACCACCACTACCACCAACAACAACGACGACGACGACAAAAAGACCACCACCACCACCACCACCACTACCACCAACAACAACAACGACGACAACAAAAAGACCACCATCCCACCACCACCACCACCACTACCACCAACAACAACAACGACGACGACAAAAAGACCACCATCCCACCACCACCACCACTACCACCAACAACGACGACGACAAAAAGACCACCATCCCACCACCACCACCACTACCACCAACAACGACGACGACGACAAAAAGACCACCATCCCACCACCACCACCACTACCACCAACAACAACAACGACGACGACGACAAAAAGACCACCATCCCACCACCACCACCACTACCACCAACAACGACGACGACGACAAAAAGACCACCATCCCACCACCACCACCACCAACAACAACAACGACGACGACGACAAAAAGACCACCATCCCACCACCACCACCACCACTACCACCAACAACGATGACGACGACAAAAAGACCACCATCCCACCACCACCACCACCAACAACAACAACGATGACGACCACAAAAAGACCACCATCCCACCACCACCACCCCACCACCACTACCACCAACAACGACGACGACGACGACAAAAAGACTACCACCACCCCACCACCACTACCACCAACAACAACAACAACGACGACGACGACGACAAAAAGACCACCATCCCACCACCACCACCACCAACAACAACAACGACGACGACGACAAAAAGACCACCATCCCACCACCACCACCACCACTACCACCAACAACGACGACGACGACAAAAAGACCACCATCCCACCACCACCACCACCAACAACAACAACGATGACGACGACAAAAAGACCACCATCCCACCACCACCACCCCACCACCACTACCACCAACAACGACGACGACGGCGACAAAAAGACTACCACCACCCCACCACCACTACCACCAACAACAACAACAACGACGACGACGACGACAAAAAGACCACCATCCCACCACCACCACCACCAACAACAACAACGATGACGACGACAAAAAGACCACCATCCCACCATCACCACCCCACCACCACTACCACCAACAACGACGACGACGACGACAAAAAGACTACCACCACCCCACCACCACTACCACCAACAACAACAACAACGACGACGACGACGACAAAAAGACTACCACCACCACCACCACCACTACCACCAACAACAACAACAACGACGACGACGACGACAAAAAGACCACCACCACCACCAACAACAACAACGATAAAGAAGACCCCAATAACAACATCAACAACAACAACAACAACAAAGACGATCTCAGCGACAACATCAGCAACAACAAGACGACCCAACAGCAAACGGCGACGACGACAACAATACCAATAATAATCAGAACAACAGCAGAAATGTGCAATAACATTAAAAGGTGTCCCGGGTCTTTTCCTTGTTCACCATACATAAAAATGCATACAACACGCACTATCGCCCGCCATAAATACGGAAAACAGAATTAAGATCTTTGTTCTTCCCGTTGCACCAATCAGTTGAAAATTGCACTATTCCCTCGTTCCTTCCAACAACAACCACGACAATCATGTCCTCTCCTCCCCATGTGTGGCCATTCAAATTTTGCGTGACGCATAAAAAAATGCATTTTAGCACTGCATTTATTAGCACTTGGAACGGCTCGCTTCCATGTGGATCTATTTCTGGCCAAATGTCAGCAATGAAACGTTTTCCGTTTAATTGTCTAATGGCAATTTGTCCCCTTTAACAGTGGGCAGTCGTTAGAAGGACACACGTAACAAACGAGTTCCAGGAATGGTGATTTATTTTGTTTTCCCGTGAAGTTCTGAATTTCTTTGCTAATGTCGTTAGTGGCTGGGGCACTGGCGCCAATTCTCCACCCACGCAATAGTTGGTTAGATTGCTAGTCCAGGAACCCCCCCCCCCCCACCCCCAAGCTAAAAACTAGCCCAAAGTGAGACAACCCAAAAAAAAAACGTGACAGTTGCAGACTGGCCGTCATCGTGCCGACGTGCCGTTAAACCTCAAACTCAAACTCAACCCCCCTCCCCCCGTCCACACATACTCACCCTCGTCCACCCCCCCCCCCCCAAGCCAGCATCATCCAGAACTGTACTGTACTGGCGTACGGCGCACTGAGTCAGGTCTGCTTCGCGTCGGTTTTGTCTCCAGCCTTGACCTTCCTTTGAATGAACCAAAGATACAAGAATTGACAAGATGAGACAGAGACAGCTAGAGCTTTTAGCGTGCACAGATTTGGCACCGCCACCTAGCGGCAAACGCGCAGAAGTCAGGAAAAGTGCCATATTTTTGCAAAGCAAAGTAGGGAAAATATTGAATTTTGTCACTGTTCAGCTATCGCTTGATTGACGTCACGTAATCCTTTAGTGTGGAATTATAACCTCAGTGGCTATGGGAAAACTCTAGCTTTTTTTTTTTTTACCGCAGTAGCACTGTCACAATTTTGTATCATAAATTTACCATTACTTCAAGCACTCTTTTCATACTATGCGAAATGGACCCCGCACCCGCTCAGCGCGCAAATTGTGTGCACTGTTTTTTTAGTGGCGCGAAGAAGGCAGTGTCTCATCTTGTCGTTTGTAGTATCTTTGAATGAACTAAGGAGACATGCAGACCTGCTACAGTCACAATATTGCGTGAGGTCCCTTTTGGGCCCCGTGCAGCCAAAAACCGTGGCAAAACAGCCCAAAACCGTGGCAAAACAGCCCAAAACCGTGGCAAAACAGCCAGACGTGACCCAGCCCGCACTGGCTTCTTTGGTTGCCCTGCCTTCCCTTCTTGACGTCACGGACCTAAAGTCTCTTATACAGCGGTTCTCAACCTTTTAAAAATCTGTTTCCCCTTTTATTCATGTCTTATGGCGTTCCTCATTTGCAACAATTTAACTAAATTAATTCATTAAAAAAATATTATCGTTCAGTGGAGCGCATAGAATAGGGATAGAACGTGCTTTTTGCGCCTATGGACCGGTGATTTGTGTGCTTTAAAACAATTGAGGGGGTTAATTGAATACCGTGCTTAGGTCAAAATGATCTAGATTTGAGAAAAACGGCAAAAACTAATTGACTAAGGCACACTGTCGCACCGAGATGCAATGTATCTAACTGGTGATAATTCCAATAATATTTGTTTAATTGTCTTCAAACTTTCCATGAAGGTTAATTGAGTTCAATCCCGTATTTCTATTGTTCAGTGGAGAGGACTTAGGCACGGTATTGATCTAACCCCCTCAAATCCATCAACTGAAGGTACAAAAATGGATGGGGCGCAGGCCTAGGCTACCCCCCCCCCCCCTCGCGTGGGGTTGACAAGACCCACCGCTCTATGGTTGGTTCCACACTGAGTCAAGTCTATTCCGTCTCTTTTTTAGTATGAGGTGTGAACAGGACCTTGTGCACTGGGGAGACTGAAACTGTCTCAGTAATTCGGGGGGGGGGGGGGGAGGGGGCGACAAAACTGTTTTGGGTCAACTGACGAAAAGGGAGACCTCGCTCACTGAGACAAAACAAACGCAAAACAGACTTGTCGCCAGTGCGCCACTAATCGGATGCTGGTACCCATCATTGGCATGGCGTCCACAAGTCCCCTCTCTCCCCCCCCCCCTCTTCACCCCCCCTCCACCCCGCCCGTCAGACTAACGTGTCACCGCTTTCTCCGACACACATTTTTATGTCGGTCTGTGACAAATGACACTTGCCTGGCGTGACTTGTGGCAATTAGACCAACCATGTCTCCGACTGGACGAAACGGAATTTCATGATAATAATTGTTGCATCAAACAGAACATGACAAAACACCTTCATCTTCCAGCAGCGAACCTGTGGAAACCTTAACAATTCCGTCTAATTCAAAGATGTAATACAATCTTGGGCAACGACAACAAAATAACGACCCCTTCCCCCCTCCCCCCTCCCCAACACATCACCACCAAATGGCATGGCATTTTCACAGAGGGTGGACATTGTGAAATGACTTATAACAGGCACACGTACTATGAGCATAATGGATACTTTAGTGAAGCATGCGAATACTTGTAAATAAAGCGATTCTGGTCTTCTTGGTTTAACGTAACGTCATGGGACTAGTGCGTCGCCGAACGTTTATATTATTTGTGCTCACACCGGCAGCAGAGCAGTGCCTGTAAATTAATATCACATTTATGGGAGACTGCAGTGAAATATATCAGTCGTGTTTCATTGTATTTTATTTCTTTTATTTTCTTTTTTTTTTAAATTCTTTTTTATTTTATTCCATTTTGTTTTACTTGATTTTATGTAATTTTATTTATTTTATTCTATTTTTCTTTTATTTTATTTCGTTTTAATTCGTTTTATTTTGTTTCATCTTTTTTTATTGTATTCCTTGACTTTTTTATGTTTCAAAAAAAAAAAAATGTTATTTCTATTTCATTTCTATTTTATTTCATATTATTTGATCTTATTCTATACCATTTTATTTTATTCTGTTTGATTATTACTTTTTTTATATCTTATATTATTTTACTGTTAACAATAACATTATTATCATAGAATTTTCCACAAACTTAATTTATCCACTACTGTAAGGCTTTGTTCGTCAACAGTCATATTCTTGTAGAAACAACCCCCCCCCCCCCTTCCCCATTCCCGTTACCGGCCATCCATGGGATCAATTAAAAAATTGTACGAGTTCATTTTATTTTGATGTAATACGTTTCCAGTTTTAACACTTCAGTTTAGATATATGCAAAATCATCTGAGAATGATAAATTCTACAGTTACAGATAAATGAACAGGGTTTGAAGTCTGAACCACACGAAGTCAACACCAGCATGCAAATAATGAATGAATGAATAAAAGAGCCAGTGTTTAGGCCTTTATTGTAGGAGGTTCGCTGCCCTTGGCATTTACACTTCACTTTTCTTGGTTTTGGTAAGGGTTAGTTGGGTTAAATTTTAGAAATTTGCCCGGGCAGCGGCTCTTCTCGATTTCCAGCTACCGAGGTATCTTTAACGTGCGCAACATGCACACCGACGGGCCCTCCGCGTGTTTCGTCCTTCTCCGAGAAGTCTAGGTGTTCCATCTTACCTACCACAGAATCAGGTACAGGAATCCCCCCCCCCCCCCCAAAAAAAAATCAAACATGCCTACACTAATCGGGGACCGAACCCGATACCTTTGGCATGAGAGGCGAGCACCTTGCCTCTAGACCAAAAGGTGTCCGTAAAAGAGCCAGTAGTTTTATTCTCAGTAAAGTTGTGTTTTTCCAGAAACTCGCTCTAAACAAGGAAATCAACGAATGAGTAGAGACGGCGCTTTTAGGTAGTTAGAAACAGGAAATTGGCTCAATATAGTCAAGACAGAGAGGGAAAAGAAACAAAGAACTTTAGGGATGAGAAAGGTTGGAAAAGGGAGGGGGAGGAGGCCCTCTTTGGGTGAGGCGTTTGAAAAGTAAGAGAGCGATAAGTTTGCAACCACACCAAGACAGAGAGGGGGAAAAAAAAGAACTATAGGGAGGAGAAAGGGAAAAGAGAGGGGGAGGGAGGCCCTCCTTGGGTGAGGTGCTTGAAGAGTAAGTCTGTAACCACACTAAATCCCCCACACCGCCCCGTGGTTATGGGGTCTTGCAGTCAATGAGCCTTCCATCCGCTAACATTACGTCACACAGCATGGCCAAGACTGATAACCCGCTGACAGTGAAGTATATTCTCGGATGCGAGATCCGGACATTGCTCCCATTCTCCGGGCTAAACCTCCGCGGTTTCCAGAGAGCTTTTGTTGTTGCATGATGGTTTTGCAGGAAGTCGCAAAGGGAGATAACATTTCATGTGATTACGGTTCCTGATCTTTTCATTTTAATCAAAAATTTTCAGGAAAAGGTGGGCGGGGAAAGATTAATTGCCCACCTGATCCTGTTCTTCAGCTTTTTGTTTTATTTAAAAGAATTTGAGCTAAAGGTTGGTGGGAAAAGTTTAATCGAATGTTCGGTATTACCGAAATTAGAGTTCTTGATTGCAGTGTTCTGTGGTCTCTCAACTTGTTGTTACCGAATGGACTTAAAAAACTTTAACAACAATGAACGGGACCATATATCTCAAGGTGGATTTCTATTCAGCTTTGATCTGTAAATTGTCACGTGGCACCCCGTGGCAGATTCTGGGTATTTTTCGTTGGATACATTTTTTTATGTTGTCCGGGAAAAGGGGCAGGGGCAGTGGAGTGCAGGAAGTGGGGGGGGGGGGCGACGGCCCCGGGCATCCAATCAAAGAATGAAATTGAAATTAATGTATTTGAAATTTGAAATTATCACCGTTCACTGCGTTGTAGGCCTACAAACCCACAAGCTGGTGTGGATGTGGATTCGTGTTTTAATATGAAAGACCAGAGTAGAGAACCTGTTACATGTAAATACTGTGCGTAACACTGACTAAGACAATATTTTTCAGTACCCGGCCCTATACTTGAGTCTTGGGGCATACAATCAAGGGGTTGGCGGTGGACACCATTCTGCAGGCCACTGGGAAAGTGTGTGTGTGTTTAGCTCCTTATTTGAGGAAGTTTCGCTGCCCTTGGCATTTACGCCTCACTTTTTCTTCTTTTACTTTTCTTGTTGTGGTCGGGGATTCCTTTTTTAGAATTTTGCCCTGGCAGCGGCTTTGTATGACCTGCTCTTCATGATTAATTTCCGCCAAGGTATCTTTAGCGTGCGCAACGTGCAAACAGGACCTCCGTATTTTACCTCCTTACCTGAGAAGTCTAGGTGCTCCGTCTTGTCTACCCTAGGATCAGGGACATGAAAATATGAGAAAAATCCCAAACTTTCAACATGCCTGCACCGACCCGGATTTGAACCCGGTACCTTCGGCATGAGAGGCGAACACCTTGCCTCTAAACCACCGTGTCACTGGGGAGGGTGGAATAGCCCAATTGTGGTAACAAAGATAGAAAATAAAGAAGTAGATTAATTCGTTTTCATATTTTTTCAGTCATATTTCGTCAGCTGGAAATGATGAAATTGATGTCATGAGAAAAAGACAGCTGTTATTATTTTGGGAGTAGATCTGACGAAATCGGGTTTAAGGTATAAAGACCAAATTCCTGAGAAAACCCTACAAGCGGGGAAATGATTTCTGTCCTATAGCTACAGCTTAGCTCAGAGCTGTCCAAATTTATTCGAAGAAATAATCACTAAATGGTAGTTCTTAACAGCTATTAAGTTATTAACAGTGCTTTTATTGTTTAGACTGATTGCTAAAATTCAAAATAAATTTCTGAAAAACACGATTCTCACCATCTTCCACTTGAAAAATTCACAACTTTGTTTAAAATTGAGATATTAAAATCCAACAAAAACAGAAATGCTCAGAAAAGAGTACTCTTTCAGAATCTACAAAAAAAAAAAAAATTAAAAAATAAGTGTACCTTGAGCCCTGTTTCGCCAGATCTACCCACATTGAGTTTACGCATGTAAACTCCATGCACTGCCATCTCCCTTCCTAACCCAGCTCTTCAGTGTATTATTCCTCCCACACAATCATAATGAGATGTAATTACGTAGTTTGACTGAAACTCTGATTCAAAATTCTATATTGGTAGGTTGTTTTTTTTTCAGTTTCAAAGAAGAACCTTCGGATAATAATTATGGAATTACATCTGTTTTCTCTCACACTTTCTTTCAATGCTGTCTTCAAATTTGTAAGATTGGTAAATTTTTCCTTGCACAATCACAAATTCAAACTGAAAAACAGAATGGAAAGAGTAGGAAAAAAAAACAAAAAAACAAGTACGACATGAAACGTTTTGATCGTTTTGTTTTTTGTTTTTTGCAGCTCATGTTTAATCCTAAGGCTGCAATAAGATAGATTACACTGTTTTGTCAAGGAATTTTCTGCTGTAGGTGGTAATGTTGCAATTTTGGTATTTGACACTTCTGACTCTTGCATTGATCTGCAAATCTCATCAAAGTGTAGCTACTGTCATCTGTTCTAGCAGTGCAACATTGGAAAGTTCTCACATCTAATCGACTATAGATAGTGCCAGGGCGGAGTTTAGGCAGGAGAGAGCAAGAGAGAGAGAAAGAGAGAGAGAGAAAGAGAGAGAGAGAGTGGGGAGAGAGAGAGGGGGAGACAGAGAGGGAGAGATAGAGAGGGGAGACCGAGAGGGAGACAGAGAGGGGGAGACAGAGAGGGAGACAGAGAGGGGGAGACAGAGAGGGGAGAGACAGGGGAGACAGAGAGGGGAGACAGTGAGGGGAGAGAGAGGGGGAGACAGAGAGGGGAGACAGAGAGGGGGAGACAGAGAGGGGAGAGAGAGGGGGAGACAGAGAGAGGAGAGAGAGGGGGAGACAGAGAGGGGAGAGAGAGGGGAGACAGAGAGGGGAGACAGAGAGGGGAGAGAGAGGGGGAGACAGAGAGGGGAGACAGAGAGGGGAGAGAGAGGGGGAGACAGAGAGGGGGACAGAGAGGGGAGAGAGAGGGGGAGACAGAGAGGGAGAGACAGAGAGGGGAGAGAGAGGGAGACAGAGAGGGGAGAGAGAGGGGGAGACAGAGAGCGGAGACAGAGAGCGGAAGGGAAAAGGACACACACACACACACACATAAGCAGTGGCAGAGAGAGAGGGGGAGGGAGGGAGGGAGAGAGAGAAAGAAGAAAGAGAGCAAAAGAAAGAGAACAGAACATACACTCACAACAATAAAATGAAATAAAAGACAGGAATGGAAGATAGCAGAGAGGCATGGTTGGTAGCGCAAGGGGAAAGGGGAGAGAGAAGGAGATTAAAACAAACAGGACTGAGCGAATGAGTTGGCTAAGGAATTTAGGTCTAGTGAAAGAACATAGTGTTTATTATCATAGCTGGCAGGACAAATGGTCAAAAGAGGCAACTTCCACTAACAGTGATAGGATATAAGAAAAAAAAAGAAAGGACATGAGAGAGAGAGAGAGAGAGTGAGACAGACAGACAGACAGACAGACAGACAGACAGACAGACAAGAAGCACGCACACACACACACACACCGCCACGATATTTGTTAAAATGGGCTGGAAGAGGGGAACCAAAAGAGTGAAGGAAAATGGAAGGAAAAAACAATGAAAGAAGGAAAGAGCTACCGGAAAAAAAAAAAGTTGCTTAGGATGACCACTCAATCTGTGGCCACTTTTGATGGTCAGTTAGTTGTGTGACCGGCCAGGGCTAGCCAGGGAATTCCCGGGACAATGTGATCAGGGTGCGTGTTTCAGGGACAGAGTTACTCATTACAGAAATGCTCTGGTCGCTGTTAACTCGGGCGGTATGAGATCTGTCGTCCGCCTGGAGCGATGGACAGGGGGATCAATGGAGGGAGAAATGGATGGACAGAAGAGGAGAAATAATTATAATATGGACAGACAGACAGGCAGGTAGGCAGATGGACAGAGGGACAGCGAGGTAGATGGATGGATAGATAGATAGCTAACAGACAGACGGACAAACAGATAGATAGATGGAGAGAGAGGTAGACAGATGAATAAGAATCATAGATAAATAGAAAGACAGACATACAGACAGGCAGACAGAAAGATGGATGGATGGATGGATGGATGGATGGATGGATGGATGGATGGATGGATGGATGGATGGATGGATGGATGGATGGATGGATGGATGGATGGATGTTTTGGGGTTATTTTCGCTCCAATTTATCATTGTGGAATAATAATAATAATAATAATAATAGTTCGTCCATCAGATATGATCATGACCTTAACAACACCAGAGGAATAAAGAACAGAAATTGTTGAGAATTTCAACACATGGACAATAAAGAGAACTAAAGGACACAGAGGACAGAATGGAAAGATTGTTCTTTCATGACTTATGGCTTCTCATGTGACTGATAAGTCCTATTTTTGCCCTGCAGACCCTTCCGCATAAATGACAAGAGTGCTCCGTTGGTTCAGTACCACTGGGCCTTTTCTTGCGCCGTTCTCTTTTTTTGATAGCCTGCTGGACTCTGTCAGCTTCCCATGCTTTGCTGCCTCTGGTAAGGGCCGCCCTCCAATTTGCACGATCAAGCGAGAGCTTTTCCCACTCACTCACATCAATGGCAAAGGCCTTCAGTGATTGCTTGAGAGTGTCTTTGTAACGTCTCTTTGGGGCCCCAACATTCCTCGTTCCATTGTAGAGCTCAGAGAAGAATATTTGCTTAGGGAGTCTGGAGTCGGGCATTCTGACAACATGTCCTGCCCAACGTAGCTGAATTTTTTTCAGGTGGCAGAAGATACTCAATTCCTTGGCACGATTGAGGACCTCAGTGTCTGGAATTTTATCCTGCCATTTGATCCGTAGGATCTTTCTAAGGCAGGCCAGATGAAAGTGATTTAGCTTTCTGGCATGCGATTGGTACACTGTCCAGGTTTCAGCCCCATAGAGTAGGGTGGGAAGGACCACAGCATTTGACACTTTCAGCTTAGTGTCTGTGCGAATGCCGGCGACATCCCATACTCTCTTTCGAAGCCTGCCAAATGCAGAGCTGGCTTTGCTGATTCTTGAGAGAATTTCAGTATCAACACGAGCCGCGGAAGACAGTGTACTGCCAAGATAGGTGAAGTTCTTCGACACCTTCAGAAGACTGTCATGGACTTTGATATTTGGGGTCACAGGATACTTGTCGTCTGGAGTAGGCTGATGGAGCACTTCCGTCTTCTTTGTGCTTATTGTGAGGCCAAAGTTGTCACAGGCACTAGAGAACTTATCAACACAGTTTTGCATGCTATCCTCATCGTTATCATTGTGTACAACAATAGCATTTGCACCCTTTCCTCATCTGCCTGTCTGTCTGTCTATCTATCTGCCATAAATCACGTGTATTATTAGTTTCCCTCCGTTTTATGCATCTGTAAGCCAGCTGGAACCAGCCTGTCGTTAAACTATGTTACTTGACCTCAAGTCAACATCAACTGTTTAAAATGTTCCTGCCAATATGAAATCTTCTGGAACCCACGTCTAAACAATGTCTGGCTATTTATGAGCTCATCTGTGCCGACAGTTTTGAGAATGCCAAGAAAACATCCCATCTGCTCCAGCAGTCACATGTTCTTGGCTTGAACAAGAATCGATGTGATTCAAAATACTGGCTTATCTGATCAAACGATTTTTTCCCCCTGATTTGATTATAGCCTTCATTTAGTCTAGGGGTGTTTCAGACAATAAGAACGAATAAGAACTATGGTCGCGAAAAACAGAGCTATGGGATATCTTGAAGTGTTTTAAAAATAAAGCAAAAGGAATTAGAGGGTTAAACTATTTTCAACACCAATTTAAAGGTTTGGGCTCAGATAAGATTGGTATGAATTTGTATTTGTATTTGTATTTGTATTTGTATAACTCTTTAATGCCATTTGGGAAATTTGCCTTTGTGCCATTGCAGCCCAGTTACAACTGGAGCAGGCACGTCGACGCCACATTGCAGCGCCGGTCGGCCGTTCTTTCTTTTATTTGGGGCGGGGGGGGGGGGGGGGAGATGAGGGAGGGGGAGGGAATGGTAGGGATGAATTTTATTTAATTTTGCCCGGGCAGCGGCCTGTTCGGCCTGCTCTTTACGACTTCCAACTGCCAAGGTATCTTTAACGTGCGCAACGTACACACGGGCCCTCCGAATTTTTTCGTCCTTATCCGAGAAGACTAGGTACTCGATCCTACCCCTCAATAGGATCAGGGACAAGAAAATATGAGAAAAATCCCAAACTTCCAATATGCCTGCACCGGCCGAGTTTTGAACCCGGGACCCTTGGCATGAGAGGCGAGCACTTTGCCTCTAGACCACCTTGTCCCCGATTGTATGAAATGGGCTGCTCATTTAGGAAGAAAAAACCGTTGCACTGGATGGATGTCTAGAAAAGGAAAGAGAACAATAGGTCGCCCAGAGAGAGGATGGAGAGATGACATTGTGCAGACAGGTGGACAGGCATGATCAAGACGGGTGGGAAACAGAGAAAAATGGAGCTCATTGGCAGAGACAACAGCCAGGTGTGGATAGACAAGGTCTACCAAGAAGAAGAAAAAAAACAAAATGCATTGTATAATGTATGTAGTGAATATGTGGATTTCTTTTCTCTTTTTTTTTTTCAATTCGTAGTCGTTTTCCCTCCAGCAAGGCTCGTGAGTGCTATGTCTAATAATTATGATCTTACAGAATGTAGTAGAGTTGGCCACGGTTGTGATACCATTGTGTACTCCTTAGGTACTGACCTTCACCTTGCGACTCCGACACCAGCGTGTGGTACTGTCCACACTTCTGCGGCTCTCTAGTTTTCCTTCTCATTTCCACTGCCTAATTTACAACTAAACATTACAGTATAAAGATTTTAAATATTTAGAGAATTAGTTCTGCGCCCCTCCCACAGACTAATAAAATACCCAGACTGGATGGTCCCATTGTGTGACGTCACAAAACAGCGAAAGGTCATGAACCATCCGCCATATTAGGTTTAAGGTAGCGACCGACGCTTCAGCATAGCTACAATTTTGAATGATACCATTTTGACGCACCTACTGAACGCGGAAGTTTGGTTCCGCACCAAGAAATTAATACATGTACAACCAATCTTGACAAATAAAAAGAAATTTCTACTGCAGATAGAACTAGAATCGGAATCTCCCGAGCGGCGGGCATGTTGGTTATACAGTCGTCGCTCGGGAAATTCCGTAAAAAACGACACAGCCCGAAGCTCGTGTTTCCAGTCTGGTTAATTTATTAGTCTGTGGCCCCTCCTACAACACAGTACCGTACCAGTACCCCGCACTAGACAGGAGCCACCCTACTAAAGTTTGTCTATTCACCTAGACAACATACAAATTCTCAGGGTCAGTGCCGGAGTTGGGGTCTCGTAGTCGACATTAGTGTTGGAGTCGTGACGTCACTTATTCAGGTCAGTGATGAGGTCAGAGTCGACACCAGCGTCAGAACCTTTCAGGGAAAACCTGTGTCGTCATTGGAGTCGGTGTCGGTATCGACTCCAACGAGGTTATGGTGTCGGAGCCTGGATTCGCCACACTGAAAAGGGTGCTGGTGTCGCCCAGCCTTAGAAGTTAGTGCTTTGAATAACGATCGGTTCACTTCCCATAACTTCAGAGATAACATAGTGACGCCAACCGAAGCCCATCCGACAGGAGATCAACTCGGCATTAGCGTGCAAGACTAAGGAATGAAGTGGAGAGTGGAACAGTTAACGTAGAAAAGAGACAGTTAAATAAGTAAAAAGGAAAGATAGTAGCCTGCTTCAGACAGGGTGCATTAATTGAATTTTCGGGAAGAGAAAGTGATTTACTTCCTGAATTTGACTTCAAACTATTGAAAGTCTTCACTATTGGCGGGGTTGTTCGCAGTGACGTCAAACATCAAAACTATTTTAAATTACGTTTTACAGCCTTTTTGCAATACGGGGGAAAAAAATAATTTTAATCGGCCCATTCTTTTTCCTAATAAGACAATATGAAAAATCAAAACAAAGAAAGAAAAACGTTTCGTGTTATTTAAATCAGTGGTTCTCGTCCTTATTCAGGCAATCTCCCTCCCCCCCCCCCCACCCCCAACTTTCTTTCATCGCGCGCCGCCCCCCCCCCCACCCCAACCCTCTCCAAAAAAGACAAGAAAAAAGAATACTGAATCAAACGCAAAAGATACATTTCACAACAAGACACACACACACATTACGATGTTAGGTTTTTCAAAGCCTTATTGATGCCAGTGAGCGTGTTGAGCATTCATTATAATACAGAAAACGTTCTTTATCAAATGGACTCAAAGAAAACAATGGGTCTTTTCTGTACGTAAAACCACACCTACGAGTGTTGTTGAACAAGTCCTTGGCTACGCTGTATTAGTCTCCAAATCGTTGTTCATTCATGTCTTCTCTCCCCCCCCCCCCACCTCCCATAGCCTCCTTTTCTCCCAATTGTCGTCCTTTTATGCGTTATCGTTCCCTTCCCCCTATCAAAATCGCCCCCCCCCCCCCGGAACTAAATCACCCACATTGAGAAGCATTGATTTAAATCAACTTTGCCTTTATAATTAATACACAAAATCATATTAAAGTATTGATTTTTTGCTGACCATTTTATCTTTAATCAAAGAGCAGAGTGCCGATTGAGCACGAGACTTGTTGAGTTTCACAGAAGGTCAGATTGTTCAGAACTGAATAAAAATTGATACAAAACAGACAGAGCAAACAAACAAAAAACTGTCACAGAAATAATGACTTCCTCCAGTTGAGAGTTAACTCGACTCGCTGTTCTTGCTTCAGACAAACATCGCGTGAGATTTATGAGAAATCGAGATGATCGGTCTACAATCTCCAGCCAAATGTCCACACATCCCAGCGCGGTCAAGCCGCCCCAAATCAAGCTGGCATGTTCTATCACATTTGCTGGTTTAAATGCATTTTGTATGGTTTTGTGTTTCGAGCTCACAAAAATAATAGGAAGAAAGGCATTCCTGCTGTTGGGATGTCCAACGAGGCATTCATATTTTCTGAAATGCAGAACAGACGCTGTATTGGGTTGAGAGTTGAGGGTCAACGACGGTGATCTTGTTTAGGTTTTTATTTTGGAAGCGCATATCCGTACAACCCGTTGTGCACACAATTCGATGACGTAGAACACACAATGTGAATGAATCTTCTTCATTCATAGAAGAGCGCTTACATTTTAGACCGATCAGGTAGAGCTACCCCAGCCCACGTCATCGAATTGTGTGCACAACATGTTGTACGGATATGCACTTCGTTTTATTTTTAAGGAGGTTCTCTGCTCTTGGCATTCACACGTTTACTTTTCCGGTTTTTATGTTTTCTTGTTCTTGCTTCTGTGTGTTTTTGTGGGATCCTTTTTTTTTTAAATTTGCCCGGGCAGCGGACTTGTTTGGCCTGCTCTTCTTGACTTTCAACTGCCCAAGGTATCTTTAACATGCACAACATGCACACGGGCCCTCCCAGTTTTTCGTCCTTATCTTCGCAGACTCAGCTCTTAATCCTACTTACCATAGACCTGGGGAAAAGACGCTTTCTCCCCAAATTCCAATATGCCTGCACCGACCGGGAATCGAACCAGGTACCTTCGGAGGCGAGCACCTTGCCTCTAGATCACTGTGTCCCATAATTCTAAACATGTTCATTCGTTCACCTTGATTCTAAATCTCAAGTTCGTTCATTTACCTAGATTCTAAATCGCATGTTCATTCATTCACCTAGATTCTAAATTGCATGTTCATTCACTCACCGAGATTCCAAACATGTTCATTCATACACCTTGATTCTAAATCGCAATTTTATTCATTCACCTAGATTCTAAATCGTAAGTTCATTCACACAACAAAGTTTCTAAATCTGATGTTCATTCATACATCTTAGATTTAAATCACTGCACAAGTTCTTTCATTCACCTAGATTCTAAATCACATGTTCATTCATTCACCTAGATTCTAAATCGCATGTTCATTCATTCACCTAGATTCTAAATCGCATGTTCATTCCTTCACCTAGATTCTAACCATGCCCATTCATTCACCTAGATTCTAAATCGCAAATTCATTCATTCACCAAGATTCTAAATAGCAAATTCATCCATTCACCTAGACTTTAAATCGCATGTTCATTCATTCATACATCCAGATTTTAAATCGCATGTTCATTCATTCATACACCCAGATTTTAAATCGCTTGTTCATTCATTCATTCACCTAGATTTACAATCGCATTTTTATCCCTTCACCGTGGTTTTTAAACGAGATCAGACGCGGCTGCCGCACGACCAAGTCACTTATGTGGGCGCCTGGCCTTAATGCTTTTTCTTCATATATTTTTTAACCTGCACTTATGCACTCTCTGCTCCAACAGACGGACTACATGGTCTGTGAACATTTTTAATAATAAAAAAACAACAACAACAACGTAAAAACATATGGAGAGAGAACTTAGAAGCGTGATGTGATTATATGCCTCATTCATTTGCACTCATTAGAGCATAGGGTCAAACAATGGTCCCCTTAGAATGATAAAGTTCTAACTCCCTTCCATCAAATTTAGAGAAATTGATGATTGATGTTTCATGCCCTCACAGCTTTTGATGACATGACTTTTATCTTTTTTTTTTTTAGTAATACTTACAAATTACACACCGAATCCGCATGATACTTTGACACACAGTGGAGAAGGCCGGTAGAAGGAGCGTGTAGTCTGTAACTCAGTTCAACCAAAAATGGAGATAAAACCTTGTTATGGGACACAATCCCAACTCTCTCTCTCTCTCTCCCTCTCTCTCTCTCTCTCTCCCTCTCTCTCTCTGTCTCTCCCCCTCTCTCTCTCTCCCTCTCTCTCTCTCCCTCTCTCTCTCCCTCTCTCTCTCTCCCTCTCTCTCTCTCTCTCCCCTCTCTCCCTCTCTCTCCCTCTCTCTCTCTCTCCCTCTCTCTCCCTCTCTCTCTCTCTCCCTCTCTCTCTCTCTCTCTCTCTCTCTCTCTCTCTCTCTCTCTCTCTCCCGTCCCCCCTCCACCTACCCCTACTTCACCCGACACGGCAGCTCATCTGTCACCCCCACTCCCTTTCTCTCTCTCTGAAACGTACATTAGTTGACGTATCAATACAATTGCAGTTTCAGCTTAGAAAAG
Organism: Onchidella celtica; assembly: GCA_963931925.1. Lineage (NCBI taxonomy): Eukaryota > Metazoa > Mollusca > Gastropoda > Systellommatophora > Onchidiidae > Onchidella > Onchidella celtica. The sequence goes on from OZ007582.1 coordinate 9,436,159, forward strand.
TATTGATTTTTTCGGATCAACCATTTTTTTGTTTTTCCAATCAGAGGCCATGCCGCATGGTTGAAAGGGGATTTCCTGGAAAATATCAGAAGAAATGCCTGGTGCACGCAACTGACATGGGTATTCTTGTCAAAATGAATGCTGCGTCTGAAATTGTTTGTAAAAAACACAGAACCCAAAAACTCTGCCTAATTGCGTTACACTAAAACACCCTTGGGACATCAGTGAAGCAGGTTCTATTTAAATAGTTTAGTGCCTTGTCGGTGTAGGTGTGTGTGGAGGTGTAGGTGTGGGTGTAGGTGTGTGTGGAGGTGTAGGTGTGGGTGTAGGTGTGTGTGGAGGTGTGTGTGGGAGGTGTAGGTGTGTGTGGGGAGGTGTAGGTGTGGGTGTAGGTGTAGGTGTGGGTGTAGGTGTGTGTATGGGTATAGGTGTTCTTGCCTTATTTATACCCCAGTTCTTTTTTTGTTCTATTGATGGAGGGAGGAGGAAAGTGTGCAGAGACTAAGTCAGAAATTACTGACAGATCATTGCAATAGCTGTAACTCTCAGTGTTGCTTATATTGATTTGTAAATTTACTGAAAATTGTTATCATTTTAGCACAACCGTTTAGGCGCGATTTACCTCTAGAGCAGGGGTCACCAAACTTTTTTCACAGAGGGCCGGATAACTGACAGACTTACAAGCGCGGGCCGGATAAGCAATTGTCCATCCCGTAGCTCTAGATATCCCTGGTTTTATCAAACAAAATCAAGTACCATGGCGGGCCGGATGAACTGACGTCGCGGGCCGCATCCGGCCTGCGGGCCGTAGTTTGGTGACCTCTGCTCTAGAGGATTCTGGGCACATCTAGACTTTAAGCAACAGAAACACTTACGAACGATTGATCTTATCGACAAACCCATTACGAATTTAACCCTGAGGAAATTCAGCGGGAGTAGAAAAGGTAACGACCCAGACTTCACTCAACAACTGATAAGTATTTTGTTATTCAGTGTTTTCTGTGGGTGAATTCATACAATAAACAGTTCCTTTTCAGGCTGAACAAGTTCATGCACAAGGGCAAGGTCAAAACCTGTACACTGCGTTCTTGATCTTCTTCCTGTTACTGTATTAATATTATGATAATATTTACCAAAGCCTTTTCTTCAAACGTGATCCAATATTCTTCAGACCGAAACAGAAATAACTGAATGCTACCCACAAAAGTATTTTGCAATGTACATGGTTGGGGATTTGACGTCAGACGCTGGGTTTCCGGAAATGAAGTCATAGAAAAGTCCTAATCTTAATAAATGTGAAGTATATAAGCTTTATTCTCAGTTCTCAAAATCAAAAATGTCACTTGGCCATATCATAACCTGACTTTTAATGCCAGGCACGCACGTGCGACTCGTTGTCGTGTTGCAATCAGGTTCCGGTTGACTGTCTAGTTAGTCGATTCAACGGAAGTTCAAGTGTCAAAATCAGCGCAAAAGAGACTCGACAGTGCACTACTAGGCTTAAGCGCTTACTCAAAACGGCGATAGAGCATTGCATGTAGATCCACGCCACACTTTTGGTGATGCAAAGTATGTGTATCTATATCATAGGCTACATTATGATTTTTTGTTGTGCATTTATGGTAACTTTTCACTTTCGATTAATATTAACATGAGGCATTACAGAGCCCGTTCCCCCCCCCCCCCCCCCGTTTTAATCCAGTGCTGCTTTTTGCCAGCTAAACCACTGGATTTTTCAACACTGTGGTGTCAGGAGATAGAAATTGGCTTTCCAGAAATACATGCTGGTGCTGGAGCTGCCAGCTAACTGCAATCTCTGAATGCCAAATTTATAATGTAATCACTTGCAGTGCAAAAATTTTTCGCACTCTACAGTGATTCTCCCCTGGCAGCTGTGGGATTAAAACCATTGTCTCTGACGCTGACTCTGGCGCCGTCTCCCCCTGGTGCCAGTTGTGGCCATGAATACACGGACAATGGCTCTGTAAACTCTCCTACACTCACTCTTTTACCACGCTTTGTTTATTGATGCACGTGGAATCAGTTCCAAACTCGCTCATATTGTGCGGAAAAAGTGATGTACGCCCTCTAGAGTGGAAAATCGCCAGTGAGTCTACAAGGGAGATGCGATACTCACTCAAAAAATGACATAGAATGTTTATGTATCCATACAGCTGGGACAATTGATACAAATGCTTGTAATAAAACTTTGAGGGTTTTTATCTATCGTGAGCCGATGTTTCTGATCGATTGGGAAGAGCGAGTGCTGCACGGGGAAAACACAATAAATGTTTCCACAAACACTCTGGACTCGTAAATATTAGTGCAAAAACATTTCTCCCTTCTATCAGCCGAAGCGCTCGTCGTCTGTCTGTCGGATTGTCTGTCTGTCTGTCTGTCTCTGTTGGACTGCCGACATTTCGTCCGGATGGTTTCCCACAAATTAATATATCTGGCAAAAAAGAGACTGTTTTTTCTTCTGGTTTAATTTTGCACTCATAAGGTAAAAATTGACTGTAATTACACTTTGTTACATACAAATCAAAGATTATGAGAGAGAGAGAGAGAGAGAAAGAGAGAGAGAGAGAGAGAGAGAGAGAGAGAGAAAGAGAGAGAGAGAGAGAGAAAGAGAGAGAGAGAGAGAGAGAGAGAGAGAGAGAGATAGATAGAGAGAATTATATACGAGATGCAGTGAAATAAAAACTAAAACTAATTGTGGTTAAGGAAAAAGAATTAAAAAACAAAAACAAAAATAGCGAAAGACCGAAATTATTATTGCACAAATATATCAGAAAACATACACACATGCTACCACACACGCACACACACACACACACACACACACAAACATGCAGACCCATTCACACACCCCTCCCCCACACATATTTCAAGAACTTTATTGACTATATGATTTTACATGCAATGAATACATCCATTTACACAATCACATATTCAACCATCTTCAGCTGTACAACACACCAATATATTCCGTACAATAGACATTACATTTTGTACGTTATTTCAATCAGATTAAATTATACCTTCTCTTCCATACTCTTTGCGAACCTATAATTGCGCTAATGCTGATAAACTTGCACATGCTAGTTGACTGCCTATTGCTGAAACCTAGCATTTTTAACCCTGATGCGTCTTTGTTATGAACAGTCCCCAATGCTCCCACGATAATAACAATGATTCTACAGTGGTAGCCCTTGTCATTCATATCATTATGCAATGATAGATATTTCAAAAACTTTTTACGAAAACATAAATCGATGAATTTGTCAAATGGAACAGCAATTTCTACAATAAAAGCATCTTTGTTCTTTTCATCTAATATGAGTATATCAGGCTTGTTGGGGATGTTTTCGTCCACCTGAACACATTTGTTGGTTGTCACTACACATTTATCACTGGCTAATTTATTGGAGATGTGTTCATACAAATAATTTACAATTCTGTCATGCCTTTCTGAGTACATTCCTTTAAATTGTTGACATCCATTGAGAATATGTGAGTTTGTGTCATATGGATGATTGCAAAGGGAACATGATCGAGGGAATGTCTCGGGGTAATATTTATTCATGTTAACATTTGTTTCAAGAAGTTGTAATCTCCCCTTCATTGTAAATTTTATGATATTGTCATTCACACTTGAGTTTTTCAGAACAGCACTGGATGATGAATGCATGCATTTCATGACACTGTTAAAAATTTGACCCTGTTGTTCCAAGTTACGCCAATAATCAATATCTTCTTTCATTCTTTGTTGTTTGAAATATACATACGTACATACATACATACATTCTTCTCATACACACTGGAACCTCTCAAAATCCGCACTCAATTGGGAGATTTGAAAAATATCCCCGGCCACACTTGGGCCACAGCCAGAGGTTCACAAAAAGAGTTCAGATTCTCCCAAATTGATGCAAAACTCTGGGACCGCTTCCAATACAGAGGCCATGTGTATTCATGTTTACTGGGACCTTTGGCGCGGCCAATGATTTGCCACCTTCGTAATTTGAATATAGTGCCCAGAGGTCAGCTTAGCTGGAAAAACAAACTGATGTAATAATCATGAAAAGAGCTCTTGTTGGGGGAATGGTAGTGTTATAGGTTTTTAGTTCAGGAAGTTTCGCTGCTCTTGGCATTTACACCTGACTTTTCTTGGGGTTTTTTTTTCTTCTTCTTCTTGTTTCTGTGTGTTTTTTTTGTGGTAGGAATTTGTTGTGTTTTTTTTTTAGAATTTTGCCCTGGCGGCGGTCTTGTTCGGTCTGCTCTTCTCGACCTTAAACTGTCAAGGCATCTTTAACGTGAGCAAAATGCATACGGGCCCTCCGAGTTTTTCGCCCTTTTCCGAGAAGACCAAGTGCTCGATCCTACATTATCATTGGATCAAGTACAGGAGTTATTCCCCCCCAAATTCCAACATGCCGGCCCCGACCGGGAATCGAACTCGACACGTTTGACATGAGAGGCGAGCACCTTGCTCTAGACCAAAGTGTCCTCCGTAGCTGTGATGACACGGTAATGGATTACTTAGGTCGTACTATCAGTGGGTTCAGCGTGAACTGTGTATTTGCAGACAGCAATTAGAATTCCATGTATAATTGTCATTTTGCCCTGCCCGAGGACCTGGAGACAGTTTATTGACCCACGGGTTCCCCACACTGTCTAGGTGGTCACTGGATTCGTGACCTAGGGGCAGGGGTGTAGAATCTTCCACTGCTGTAGTGCTAGGAACGTGACATAGATAGATAGATAGATAGATAGATAGAGAGATAGATAGAGAGATAGATAGATAGATAGATAGATAGATAAATAGATAGATACACAGATACACAGATACACAGATACACAGATACACACATAGACAAATAGATACATAGGTAGATAGACGGATGAATGGATGGATGGATGGATGGACGGACGGACGGACAGACGGACGCATGTATGGATGAATGAGTGGAGGAAGTAGGGGAATGTTGGGGGGCGGGGTGGACGAAGATGGATGGAGAGATGGATAGAGGGTGCAGGGGAGAGAGGGGGAGAGAGAGACGAGAGAGAGAGAGAGTGAGAGAGAGAGAGAGAGAGAGAGAGAGAGAGCGAGAGAGAGAGAGTGAGAGAGAGAGAGAGAGAGAGAGAGAGAGAGAGAGAGAGAGAGAGAGCAGAAATGGAGAATTTGTCTACTTACAGCGATTGTATTTTGGATGTGTGTATGTTTCGCACTCGACTGAACTGTCCAACTTTCTAAATGGCTACTGAGTTTTTTTGTTGTTGTTTTTTTTTGTCTTGTTACGTATACCTTTTAGTTTCGAGAATTGGATTACGAACTGTATTTGTATTTTGGACGTCGTCTATTTTGAGCTTGGTGGAACTGTCCGACGTTTCGTCAGCACACTTTAGTCATGATTTCTTTCGTTTATAATCGGAACTATTCACAGTGGAGGGGAGAATCTTTCTTAAGTTTCAAAATAATAACTATATGACTGGTGAATGGAAGTTTACGCCTGTCCAGTGGAAAGAAGATGCTTTTGTTTCATATTTATATTTTGTAATCGCAATGTTGTTTTTTTTTTCACACAGCGGAGTAGAGACATTTTTGTTTCAAAATAATCCGAGGGGCTTGGATTGGCAGGGATCTAAGTGCCATTTGACTGCTTGTTAGAAAAAAGCAAAAAACATCACTTCAGCAAAAACCAGTTGAATTTAGTATTTGAAACATTTACTTGAAGGGTTGATGTCAGTATTGCAAAACGTTTATTAGATTTGATTGTTTTATACTGAAATGAATATATTTAATTTCCCCCCCCCTCAAAATCAGTCAGATGGCACTTACATCCCTTTTATTCCCCTCATAATATCATTGGTAAATGAAACTTTTCGCTCACCTAGTCGACGCGATACTTTAGTTTCATATTAATATATTACATGTATATTATTATCAATTGTAATCTGAAACCTCCCACCCGAGGCATGCTCATCGTTCTCTCCGAGGAGCCAGATCTAATCACATTAGAGAAACCTGACCCCAGGGCCCAGAGAGTGGGATCTCAGTACTAAAGCGTGGCTAGAGTCAACGAGAAGCAATTAGCGGAGTCCACAGCCCCGTAGGTACTGTTGCCTCTGAGGAAATAGTCTATCACTCAACTGATTTACTTTTGTATTTTTTTTTTTATTCTTCTGAACCGTAGACTCTTCTGTACTCTTTTCAGACACTTCTGTATTTTCCTCGTGTTTGTATTCACACTGAAAGGTGTAGTAAGTGGTTGAGATCCGAGTCCATGAAGATTATTCTACTAAAGTACACTTAAGCGGATTAGTTCTACATATAATGTGCCATGGCCATGTCCACATAGACTCCAAAAGAGACCTAATTGTCTTCTGTACATGTGAACACATCATCCCAAGACTGTCATTTCATATTGCACCGCATGACAGTAGGACTTTTCAGGGTCAGAACGTCCACAGAGAACACATTTTGTTTAAATGCAAAGGTTAATTTTTGCACTGAGGCAGATATAGAACTAATTTTGTAGCGTTAGAAACTAAGATTTAATAATAATAATCATTTCCTGTAAAGTACTGGCGTGGGGGACATTTTTTCCGAGGAATTAATTTCCGGTATATTAATTATTTACTTCCACAATAAGCGGAGATTGCCATTAATATGTGTACTCGATCATTATTATTTATTAATGTTGAGTTTGTTGCTACCCCCTCTCTCCCCACCCCCCCTCCCCGATATTTAGGGCTACGGGCAGTGATGTGGGAAGTTCATCACCTTTTAACACAGTGTCAATGTTCGTGTCTGTCTGTCTGTCTGTCTGTCTGTCTGTCTGTCTGTCGGTCGGTCTGTCTGTCTGTCTGTCTGTCTGTCTGTCTGTCTGTCTGTCTGTCTGTCTGTCTGTCTGTCTGTCTGTCTGTCTGTCTGTCTGTCTGTCCGTCCGTCTGGGGATAAATGTTGAGTGAAAGTGTCGGGGTATGTCAGTGCTAAAGTAACATGTCACAACTGAATGAAACAAACCGTGAACAATAAACAAACAAGCAAACAAAATTTAAAAATAACAAAAACGTATCTGTATCCACTAATTAGTAATACCAAAATGGATTTAAAAAAAACATTTTTCAAAATAATTTAACTTTTTCTTATTATTGCCATTATTATTGCCATTATTATTGCCATTATTATTGCCATTATCTTTCCTGTTTTTTTTTTTCCCAACCCGTTATATTTTTTCCTCCACATTTCTTTCCTCTGAAGTGTCAGGTCTCTAAATCAAAGCCTTTTTTAAGACACTCACATGCCGATAGTCTCTCACACTGCCCAGTATTTCAGCGTCTCCCAGTATTACGAGATTTGTCTCGAGGATGTAAAAAATAGTACCAAAAAAAAAAATGCATTTCCAGTCTTTTCAATGAAGTGTTCTTTCCCCAGTATGGGTAATTACAGCCAGGTCACGTCGAGATTTGCAAAAGCTGGTAGATTTTATAATTGCCACTCTGGATGTCGTCACAAAATGATCAAGTGTGCTTGTGTCAGAGGTCAAAATGTCTGGAATCTTCCGTCAGAACTGATGGAAATGAGTTTTCTGATTCAATTGTGAAACTGTATGTAGGTCAGCGGGAGAGAGTTATCTATCTATCTATCTATCTATCTATCTATCTATCTATCTATCTATCTATCTATCTATCTATCTATCTATCTATCTATCTATCTATCTATCTATCTATCTATCTATCTATCTATCTATCTATCTATCTATCTATCTATCTATCTATCTATCTATCTATCTATCTATCTATCTATCTATCTATCTATCTATCTATCTATCTATCTATCTATCTATCTATCTATCTATCTATCTATCTATCTATCTATCTATCTATCTATCTATCTATCTATCTATCTATCTATCTATCTATCTATCTATCTATCTATCTATCTATCTATCTATCTATCTATCTATCTATCTATCTATCTATCTATCTATCTATCTATCTATCTATCTATCTATCTATCTATCTATCTATCTATCTATCTATCTATCTATCTATCTATCTATCTATCTATCTATCTATCTATCTATCTATCTATCTATCTATCTATCTATCTATCTATCTATCTATCTATCTATCTATCTATCTATCTATCTATCTATCTATCTATCTATCTATCTATCTATCTATCTATCTATCTATCTATCTATCTATCTATCTATCTATCTATCTATCTATCTATCTATCTATCTATCTATCTATCTATCTATCTATCTATCTATCTATCTATCTATCTATCTATCTATCTATCTATCTATCTATCTATCTATCTATCTATCTATCTATCTATCTATCTATCTATCTATCTATCTATCTATCTATCTATCTATCTATCTATCTATCTATCTATCTATCTATCTATCTATCTATCTATCTATCTATCTATCTATCTATCTATCTATCTATCTATCTATCTATCTATCTATCTATCTATCTATCTATCTATCTATCTATCTATCTATCTATCTATCTATCTATCTATCTATCTATCTATCTATCTATCTATCTATCTATCTATCTATCTATCTATCTATCTATCTATCTATCTATCTATCTATCTATCTATCTATCTATCTATCTATCTATCTATCTATCTATCTATCTATCTATCTATCTATCTATCTATCTATCTATCCTTCCGTCTATTTATCTATCTATCTGTCTGTCTGTCTGTCTATCTATGTGTTTGTCTGATTGTCTCTGTGTGTGTGTCTGTGTGTGTGTGTGTCTGTCTGTCTGGCCGTCTGTCCGTTATGTCCGAACGTTCTGCAGTTCAAAGAATCCATTGAATTCTTTTAGTATGAACGTAGCTAAGTTTAAGTGCCTTTGGCCTAAATGATGTATCAAAATGGAGAGAGAAAGTGGAGGGAGCGAGAGAGAAAGAGGAGGGAGAGAGAGAGAGAGAAAGAGAGAGAGAGGAGGGGGGGGGGGAAGAAAGAGAGAGAGCGAGAGTGAGGCCTTGAAGGGATAATCTACTTAAGTCTGGCAATCAAAAGTTGGACATAGTACATTCATCACCTTGTCCCACCTCATCAATCTAGCCAAGCTCTGAATTCCCTCAATGCCATTGTACTGGTAGTTCTTTCTCTTGTATCAAATTTACTATCTTCCACTTGGGGCATCCCTTTTCCATTAACAACAAAAAAACCAGTTGATCAAACGGAGACTTCCCTCTATTATCGCCTTGTGCTGGTGACTTCCATTTACTTCCTTTACGTGGTCACAAATGGAAAACGACACTGCATGATGGAATATCATGTACTGTTCAAGTCACCGATAAAAAGACTTTGGGTCAAGGTTCCAGGCAAGGAGTAGAAGTTAATGTTCAGCAGTGGTTCTTAACATTTTGAAACGTTGTTCCCAATATATTCGTGTCACAAGAATTTATTTTCATTCTTTCACTCTGTTATGGCCAGTTTTACATAACTTGAAACATGTCAAGCGGTGCCCAATCAATGAGAAAGAAAAAGAGAGAGAGATGAACAAAGGCAGAGAGAGACAGGGAGACAGAGGGAGTGTAACAGGGTGACAGACCGGCAAGGTATAATTAGCGTGGGAAGATAGTTAACGGCGGGGAGACAGATTTATTGTAGGCCAGAGGGGGAAAGTAGCCGATGCAACGGAAAGCGTTTTGACACCCGGAAAGGGTAGTGTTTACTTGACCGCCGTACTTGACGATCAGATCACCTGGGAATTGCTTGGGGGGTAGAGATGCTTCAATAGTATTTGACGTGGAGTCGACGGGGGTGGCTATTAGGATAACTAATGTACACTCGGTGAGCGTCTTGGGACGCTACCTGACTGGGTATAAATCCCCGAACGCTCCTTCCAACTTCAGACCGCTGAGAGCACTCACCAGCTTCGTGCCGAAGAGGAGACCACAACTGCAACTGTAACTTTGTACTAGTCTTGTGAGTGGGGAAGGTCAGGGAACCCGCAAACATCCTTTGTCAGAGCGTGGTATCTTTGGTATCTTGTCGGCATTTGAGCTGTTGCTGAGTGGTAAGTTAATTGTACGATGTATGTGTATTTTACTTAATGTTCATGATTGTAGAACCTAAATCTAGTGGGTTTACTTTGGTATAACTACTGCCTCTGAGAGAGTCACGGAAACGCCGTTATATATATGTTACGAAACCTTATAGGGTGGGGTCTGTTAGAGAGAGCGTTATTCTTCGTGGGGAACGTGTAAATATCATTAAAACTGTATTGATCGTTTATTCTATTGCCTATATGGGAGCCTATGGAGTATGGGAGCTGCAGCCTGGCTTATAACAGTGTCAGCGGTTAAAAATATTAATGATGAATATCCGTCATGGAGTAAGTATGGAAGTCATGCCTTCCAGCAGTAGATTAGGAAGTTGCGATTGTTTTTCTACAGAGGAGGAAGAACAACACCTTCTTGGCTTCTCAACTTCTTGTACTTTGATTAACGACATCGTGGCTTCTTGGCTTCCCGACCTATTGGTACCTGCCGATACCTGTTGATCTAACTGCACAGTCAAGCCAGAGTAGAGAGGAAGAACCAGTGCCCAGATAGCGCCATACACCCCTAAAGGAGAGGTTTCCTTATGCTGAATGCACCCATGTGTTTTATAAAATGTGCTAGGAATTGAATATTACGAAGACTTTTAATTATCATGTACTGATTTGCATCAATTTCATTCCATCGAAATTCACATGAAATTGTATGACCTATGTTCCTATTATTATTGAATGAATTAATAATTATTGTATATATATAAGCAATACAGACATCGTTTGTTATAACTTATAGAAGAGAGATAGTCGATTATTTAGTGTGTTTGTGCCGTGCCCGTGATCATCACGGCTGGTGTCAGAAGAAAGTTAGTGAGAGAAAGTGGAAACATCACAGGGAGAAAGAGAGAAGAGGAGAGAAAGATGGAAAGAGAGAGGAGAGACAGAGAGAGAGAGAGGCAGGAACAAAGACAGGGATACAGGGAGACACAGAAAGAGAGTGAGGAGAGAGAATGAAAGGAGGGGAGAGACAGTGAGAGACAGGAACAAGCCGGATAGACGGGAAGACACACACCCACGGAGAGAGAGAGGGAGAGAGAAAGAGAGAGAGAGAGAGAAGTTGAGGGTAAGCGTTTCTGGACTACTTTTTAATTCGGTAACAAATAGCGGCCTATGATAAAATATAATTTGTGTTATGTTTGAACTGATTTAAGTATTTAAAATTTACTGTACAACGGTAAAACACAACAGACCATTATCTCTAAATAGTTTGCTTTGGAATTCGAGTGTAAATTCATCATTAAAGAGTAAACATGTTAGAAAAACAGAAAAATAAGACTAGTTTATGGGACCTTAACTGGCATCAACTTTGACAAACTGGAATAACTCGCACGTCATGGATAACTTGTACGCCAGACTGGTCGTTCTCAGCTGCCAGTCGAGTTCCCCAGAGACATGTCGAAGGTCAGGTGTTGCATTACTCTCACCTCCGAGATGTGGTACAAGATGGCATCCGCGAGCGATGAACTCATGTTTCAGGAACAACGGGGTGTATGTAATGTATGTTATATCGGACAAGATACCCTGTATAAAAGACCATATCTTATTAATGTGTCATAAAAACAAAGCAAAGAAAAAGTACTTTTTGCAAAGCGCGACGTTGTCGAGAATGAAAAAAAAAAAAATAATGCACTTGAAATACTTTACATCCCCCTTACTCGATGAATAATATAAACTTCTTTGACTGATTTCATAGAACATTGGACAAAAGCAAAATAGTTTTTATCTGTAATTCTGGCAATACACTTGGTCGTTCACTAAAGGGTTAAAGTCGTTTGTAGTTGATGTCACTAGGACATTATAGCCTGTGCATTCCGTCCAGTGTAGAAGCTGTTTTCAATAAATAGACTCGAATACTCAGTCGGTAATTTTTTTCTACAGACTGTCCTTTATCCTATTTTGTAGATAGCGGTGTAAGACTTTGCTGCTGTCGCAAAGAAGTGGAGCTGATTGCAGACCGGCATTCGCATGGAGCGAGCGAAGATTTTCGTGAGGCTGTGTCACTTACGAATGTAAAGGACAGGATACTGCCATGCTGTATGTGTGAATTTATTGTATGACTATTTGTGTGTATGGCTGGGAAAGAGGGGATGAGGGGGCAGAGAGAGAGAGAGAGAGAGAGAGAGAGAGAGAGAGAGAGAGAGAGAGAGAGTGATAGAGGGGGGAGACAAAGAGAGAGAAAGATAAAGAAATTGTGTGTGTGTGTGTGTATGTGTGTGTGTGAGAGAGAGAGAGAGAGAGAGGGACAGATATATATATATATATATAGAGAGAGAGAGAGAGAGAGAGAGAGAGATAATTGTGAATGAAAATAATACTCGGTCTTGTACTTCTGAAAATCCAGAGAAAATATGAGGCGAATTAAAGTTGTAGTGCCTAGTTAGTGCTCAGAAACGCAAAGCGGGAGTGAAAGAAGGAAGAAAGAGAAATGATCAAGATGGAGATCGAACCCGCGGCCTCTGCTATGGGCACCCATCGCCTTGCCTAGAAGAAAACAGATCGCTTAATCCATTGGCCACTCCAGCTCCCCAAAATTTGTGTCTTGCTGCGCTTTTTACTTTGACCCTTGCTAGAGTTAGGCATAGACATTTGACAGTATATTTAACAGTTCATGCTATATATCCCCGTTCACAGCCAAGAAATCACATGAAGTTACCCTTGCTACAGACAGCTGAGGACGTTCGAGGTTAGGCCTGACCTCCGTATGATGTGACAAGGAAATGACTTGTCAAGCTGTGTCATTATATCTGTATATAGCTGTTTGTTGAATGGTGTCTTTTTTGTACTGTCTGGGACAGTGTTAGAACAGTGGCTATTTTCTCTCTTTTTTCTCTCTCTCACTCTCTCATTTTCTGTCTCTATCTTCTGTCACTCTGCCTGACTGCCTTGCTGCCTGCCTCTGTTTGTCTGTCTGTCTGTATGCCTGTTTGTCTGTCTTTCCCTCTGCCTGTCTATCTGTCTGTCTCTCTCTCTCTCTCACACACATACACAGACACACTGATGCACACAACGCCCAGCAGCGATAAATTTTAATTTGCTTCATGAAGTAATTGTCGCTAAACAACTTTCCAACATCAGGTAGCACACAGTAATACTGTACTATCAGTGCAATAAATTAGATCTAAATTTATATACACGAAATTTATTTACTTGTACCTCTGTCAAAGCTTCGCAATGTAGTAGACTGCACATGCCATTCTCTTTAATTCACAAGCTAGAACAAATGTGTAACCGTCCGACATAATGAGGCACTTCGTGCATTTTGGTGCTTTGGAGATATTGGTATCACCAAATAGGGGATGCAAAGTCCTTTCATTTGGTAAAAAAAATATTGCTCTAATTTAATTAGCAGAGAAGATAATTATGGCCTCTCAAAGACAGGAAGTGACAGAACCACAGTTTTGAGAAAATGGCGTTTAAAGTTTCAACTTTTAGTCAAAATGATTGATCGTGACTGGACTCAAAGTCAATTTTGAGGCATTTACCCTTCTCAAACAAGATTATTATTTCGAAAAGGAACATTAAAGAGGGTAAACTTTTCAAAAATACCGAAAACGCAAAACCGATAAAATTGACCTTCTGATGCCTTTTAACAATTTTTTCGAATTGGATAGACAGTGCCGAAATGTGCCTCATTTTGTTGGGCGGCTACACAAATATTGTATTTCTCCGTTCATGTTCACTCTACTTTCGGGCTGGTGATGCACTGGGTCACAGTTTGTTTTGCACCTGTTTTTACTCAGTGGCCAAGGTTTCTCTTTCCGCCAGATGACTTGTGACAGTTTTGTCGAACCTGAACTGGCAAGACAGTCTTGGTTCAGTCTCACAAGTACGCCATGCCACCTTCAGGGGTAGGCTCCAGACAGGTGGCTAGCGGGCTGTACATTTTTGCCTAATACTAGCACAATAATAAGCACTTCCCACACCCCGGCCCAGTGGGATGCAGCAGGCATTGGCTTTTGTACTAGTGTCAAGGAAACTTTATGGGCGGTGAGCCACCGGTGTGACGCCTGCACCAGCTTTTGTCTGTTTCACCCCTTAGTCCATATCTCACAGTAAAACCGAGACAAAACAGCCTTGACTCAGTGCACCAACAGCCTTGATTCAGTGTACCAACAGCTTTGACTCAGTGTACCAACAGCCTTGGCTAGGTGTACCAACAGCCTTGACTCAGTGTACCAACAGCCTTGACTCAGTGTACCAACAGCCTTGACTCAGTGCACCAACAGCCTTGACTCAGTGTACCAACAGCCTCGACTCAGTGTACCAACAGCCTTGACTCAGTGTACCAACAGCCTTGACTCAGTGTACCAACAGCCTTGACTCAGTGCACCAACAGCCTTGACTCAGTGTACCAACAGCCTTGACTCAGTGTACCAACAGTGTCAAGAACAGATTAAGTCCATAAATGCCGTGCTAGGTCAAGAGTTCAGTGAGTAAATTTTCACGACTTGTTAATTCTAACCAGCGTAATTTGTCCTTGAGCTGTTCTCGTGAACAGTTTGTTTGAAACACTTTTGTTTTAGAGATGGAAAGAAAGTGGGGCGAGATAGAATAAATGTATAGCTAGGAGTGACAGAGCCGTTCTCGACCCCGTGATTTTGATGAACACTTAGAAGGGAAGACAAGGGGCGAATAAGGATAGATAGTTTAAGACGCTTAGTCGCGTTCAGAAATTCGTGCATAAAATGTAGAAAGCACGAGGGTTTAAAGATTTCAGTAGTTGTTTTGACATTTTAAATTGACCTTGTCTGTTTTAATGCGAGGCCGTGACCGACTCCCACATAGAATATATTATACTGCGAGCTCAGCTCGGAGCTGACCGCACCAATGAAATCTAGGGATTTGGACGGTAGTTGCAGGTGGCTAGACAGTATAAAAGTCAGCCCAGACATATATCCTGCACTCCATACAGAAAACTCCAATCTGTGCAGGCGTCGGTACGATTCTGCCTGAAGAATCATAAAAGCGTTGTACGACTCATGTCTAGTCCACTATAGACATTTGAGATGAATCCATATGCCTGAATGAGATATGCCCACCGCTATTGTCCATCGTTCCCTGGTGTCCACCAGGGACTAATGGTAAGTGTTTGTCTATTGATGACTCAACCATGAACGAGGAGCTGAACATAAGTTATCCAGTAGGACACGATTGCCGCATATACTAGGAGTGCTACCCAAGAATGCAAGATAAAGATATATATAGACTTGCAACTAGTATGAATGTATGGCATACACATCTGGGAATTGTGATTGATTTGTCTGGATGAGGCTGGGCATTGCCAGCCCATCCTAGAGTAGACCTCTAGACTTAACTACGTCAGTTTGTATTGACGGGCTCGATTATTATAAGCGTTAGGCACAAATGGCTGAGATGACATTGTCGCCAGAGACCATATTAGTGTATTGATTGATATATAGTAGGCAGACCAGCTCTGAGATATATATAATTAGTACTTAGATTGTTAGTGAGTCAGAAGTATAATAATATTATAGGAATCTAGAGTAGAATTCTAGTGAAGTATTATTGAATTTGGATTTGATGCTGCTGATGTTGTCTTTACTATATAATAGATCTAGACAAAATTGTTAGGGTAATTAATGTAATTAAATTTGTGGCCCTGCAGGTCTGTTTATGAAACTTATTCAGATTGTTCTTAGTGTGTGGCATGGTACGAAAGTTTTAGATATTAAGTACCTCTCGATTTAAATGCAGTCGAAACCTTAAGTAGACGGATTCCCCCCAAATTCGTAACATTTAGTATAGCAACATCGTAACAAACAGCCTTGACTCAGTGTACCAACAGCCTTGACTCAGTGCACCAACAGCCTTGACTCAGTGTACCAACAGCCTTGACTCAGTGCACCAACAGCCTTGACTCAGTGCACCAACAGCCTTGACTCAGTGTACCAACAGCCTTGACTCAGTGTACCAACAGCCTTGACTCAGTGCACCAACAGCCTTATGGTTATCACCTCTTTCACCTGTGGGAGATCACTGTGATGACAATGTCAAGGAATGGGAGCGTACATGGTGTGCCTTTCTGATGCGGCTTTGACGAAACATTAAGCCACATCTCATGCCTTTCTGTGAGTGACGGTAGTTCTTGCCGATAACCGTGAACCCGTGAAAGTTTTGATAAGCTGAAAGGCAAGTACTCAGCAACATACAGGATGCTTTTAGTGTTTCTGGGCCACCGAGTGCTCGTTTGGCCCGGTCTTGACACATTAATTTGGATATGGCAGCTAGTGCTTTTAAGAAAGACCTTTTAGTTCAATTTCTTCAAAGGGAGTATTATACTAGGCCCGGAACGACACAGTCAGCTGCTGGCAGACAAGAAGTGCACCCTATGATTTCCCGTGTTTTCTTACTAAATCCAAGACTTTCTCATACAAAGCCCTGTGAGTCTAGGTCAACTTCTGCCATTATTTCTTGGGTGTACATTTTGCTTCCGGGCTTCGTATAAAATCCCCCACCTCTAAGTGTGCAGTTGAATGCCGGTGTATCGGTGCAGATTATAATGTGCGTCCATAATTATCAAACATTCTCCGAGTCCCAATTGCTCGCCTGGCACCATGGCGCATGCAAGCAACTTTATACCACAGCATTGGAGTATTTTGGTGCACCCGACTTAGGAAACTCCCTGAACTGGGAACTTATGTTGTGTTCTGTTGAAATCGGGCTTAAGGTTAAATTTTTTATGCCTCTTTAAAAAATCAAATATTTCTAAGATAATTCCAAGCAAAATAGTTTAACTGAATGCAAAAAACATGGCTAAACGTTCATTTTATAAGCAAATCTCAATTTCCGAAGACAAATGTTCCCCCTTTGGAAGGGTTTGTCGGGAATTTGGTATTTCACCTGAATCCCGATATCGCCAGATCCACTCTCATAATAATGGGCGATACGGATAGGAACTTTTTCTTTCCCAGATTCCTTTTCTTCATTCTCCTGCTTTCTGTCTATTTGAATGCATTTATGCATTCTTGTCTTCTGTCAATAGCAATCCTGAAAGAGATACGTCCTCGGAGACAAGTCTGTAATGACAAGCATGCAAATATAGCACGCTTCATAGCAACACGATCGTAGTAACACTGCAGCAATAGCCCAGTATCCCAACAGTTATGCTCGTCCACAGACTGACCAATATAAATTCTTTTGCTATAGTTGTTTGTTATATTGTTATTTATTATTGTCATTTGTTATGTCATTTGTTATAGTTGTTTGTTATAGTTTTTGTTATTGTTATTTGTTATAGTTTTCATTATTGTCATTTGTTATAGTTGTTATAGTGTTTGTTATTGTTATTTGTTATAGTTTTTATTATTATTTGTTATAGTTTTATTATTGTTATTTGTTATAGTTTTATTATTGTTATTTGTTATAGTTTTATTATTGTTATTTGTTATAGTTTTATTATTGTTATTTGTTATAGTTTTATTATTGTTATTTGTTATAATTTTATTATTGTTATTTGTTATAGTTTTATTATTGTTATTTGTTATAGTTTTATTATTGTTATTTGTTATAATTGTTTGTTATAGTTTTTATTATGTCATTTGTTATAGTTGTTTGTTATAGTTTTTATTATTGTTATTTGTTATACTTGCTTTAGTTGTTTTTTTTAATAGTTATTTGTTATGGTTATTTGTCGTAGTTGTTTATTATAATTTTGTTCTCCTTCTTATACTTCCAATAACGTTATTATTATTTTATGTTATTATTTTTTTCTGCGGTGTTTTACAATCCTGATTTTGCCATAAGATCATCTTAGTAATTCCGCCCCTCTTCATTGTCTTCCTCTCCTCGCCGTGGCATGTTGTATAATGAATCATCAACAAGCATAATTATTGACATTAATAAGGCTTTCAAAAAGTTAACATCACAATTAATTTTGTGTGTAATCTGTGTAGCGCCTAACACCCCCTCTCTGCTCTTTGTGTTGTTGTGCATAGCGGAGAGTTTCTCTCACCCCGCCCCCTTGATAACTTTGTTCGCTAACGGGTCGCTGACCTAGATTTGACCTGTACCGCCCGCGTGTTTGCCGATTGCAGAGCAGACCAGCAAAATAATGCAGGAGCGGGGCAGCAACACACCCACATCCCAGGGATTTTCGGTGACGTTCAGATTCATTTTAGGGTTAGGGTTAGGGTGAATCTCTGGACCCAGGGCAGTGTTCGATAGGACGAGAAATCCCTTAGCCTATGACCTGTATTTGGGGGTCTCTTGCTGCTCCGCTCCTGAATTTGCTGGTCTGCACTGCAATCGGCAAACACGCGTACCGTCCGTGTGTCGTTTTTTCCATAACTCTCTCGAAGATTTATTAACACCAGATTGACCTTTTGGGGGGGGGGGGGTGTTACGCAAAGACACGTTAATACCTTAGTGGCTGTTTTTTTGTGGGTCAGTCGAACCAACTAGACCAAAAGAGAATGGGATAGGTGGTCATGTGTGTTCTGGAAAGCTCTACGTGAATGTGTATACATAGAGAGGACTGCACTTATCAAGCTGTTTCACAGTTCCAGTTTATCCTAAATTCTTATCATAATAACTAAAAGCGTAAACGTTTAACGTCGAATTCCTTAGTATCCTGAAATAGCAGTGGCTGTAAACCTGGAAGTTCTGTGGACATCTTATTATCATTTGTATTACAGTTCTCGTTTCCACTATACAACGGATCCAGTGTTTTATTTTTATTGACAGCAGTTGTGCCAGTTGCGTTTCCTAGGGGAGCGATCGACTAAAATTGACATACTCCCTTCTATAACGTGCTGTAAAAACACTTCAACTGCAACAGTTTGTCTTGTCATGAAATGTGTTTATTGGGTTTGGGTAGTGTTTTTAGGGGACTGGGGGTGAGGTGGGGGTGGGGGACGGGGCGGGGGGGGGGGGGAGGAGACGGGGGCGATGAAAGAAAATTCTGAGTCTAAGGGGGCAGTTGCATGGAAAAGGTTGAGAAGCACTGGTTTAGCTACCGTCTTGCGTTTCGTTGCTCACCCCTTCTTTCATTTTGCCTTTTCCCTCTATCCCCTGCGTTCTGACCCACTGATTTCCTTCTGTCGTATTCCTTTTCTTTCTTACTACAAACTTCCTCTTGATTCGTGCCATGGATACATTTCTTTCGTTTCCATCAGTAGTAATAGCTAATGGCAACCCAAGGACGGTAAAGTATATACTTTACTTAAGCCACTGTTGACTTCTGTTTCAGCGGTTCCCGGAATGTTGCTCTCGGATATAGTCGTGTCGTGTGGTATCATGTTATTACTGGCGTGATTTCATTAAGAAATTCGGGCTGCAGCACGTATAATTTAATACTGGAGCAATTTTCCTCCATGCGTTCATGTAATGATCGGGTCTCTCTGGTGATGGAATTCCTTGTTTTCGCTGCTTCTTATGTTACTTTTTTTAAGTCTGTGTGTTTGTGTGTCTTTGCGTGGGTATGTGCATGCATGTGTGCTGTGTGTGTGTATTTGTACGTGTTTGCCTGCTGCTTGCCTGTTTGCCTGTCTGTCTATCGGTCTGTCTGTGTGTGTGTAGTCTTATTCCACCAGATTGTGCATAACAGTTTCTTGTGACGTTCAAATCTGTTTCTTATCTCCACCTCCTCGGGTTGTCTCGTCACAATGGCGAAGTGTGTGGACTCCAATCTGAAATTGTGTGTGTGCGGGGAGGGGGGGGAGGGAACAAGACATAAATGTAAATGGAAGGGGAAACTAGTTTTAGTTTTAAAAGGCTGAAAAAAAAATAAGATTCCTCTAAATCCACCCACTTATTGTCCTTTGCTATAAGAACGTTCATTATTATTAACCACTTTCAAGGGCGCAGACTGGTCGAGTCTGTTTTGTATTACACTTGAGCAACCACTGAATCGTCTAGGGAGACAGACTTGTTTCACTGTCACTAGTGGGCGAGGGCCCGTTTAACTCCATAGTCCACGTCTCACCCTGAAACCAGGGCAAAACGGACTTGAGCTCAGTGTACTCTGACCTTAAGGTTTCAGGAAATTGATAAAAAGCATCAAGTCCATTGGCGTTTCAGTATGAGTTTGGGTTTTACAGCGCGTCAGCACGATAATGGCCAGTTGGCGCCTTTCACCACCTGTTTGGGTACTTTTGTCTATGTTTAATGTTTAAAGCTCCATCATTTTAAATTTCGCTAACATAATTATTTATGTTTGATATTCAAAGCTTCATCATTTAAATTTCACTAATATAATTATTTATGTTTGATATTCAAAGCTCCATCATTTTAAATTTCACTAATATAATTATTTATGTTTGATATTCAAAGCTCCATCATTTTAAATTTCATTAACATAATTAAATAGTTCAGTATATACTTTATTGTGATGTTTCCACTTTCTCTCACTCTTCCTCTCACTAACTTTCTTCTGACACCAGCCGTGATAGGCACGGCACAAACACACTATCTCTCTTCTATAAGTTATAACAAACGATATCTGTATTGCTTATCTATACAATAATTATTAATTCATTCAATAATAATAGGAACATAGGTCATACAATTTCACGTGAATTTCGATGGAATGAAATCAATGCAAATCAGTACATGATAATTAAAAGGGCTTCTAACATTCAATTTCTAGCACATTTTATAAAACACATGGGTACATTCAGCGTAAGAAAACCTCTCCTTTAGGGGTGTATGGCGCTATCTGGGCACTGGTTCTTCCTCTCTACTCTGGCTTGACTGCGCAGTTAGATCAACAGGTATCGGCAGGTACCAATAGGTCGGGAAGCCAAGAAGCCACGATGTCGTTAATCAAAGTACAAGAAGTTGAGAAGTCTTTTTGCCTACTTTCCTCTTTATTGCATTAGTACAGTTCTCAAAAGTTGTTTTGTATAGAACTGAAAAGAGTTTTATAAATGTGTATAAACGTTTTTAATACCAAGTTGTAGATCTTGGCCTCTCCTCTTTCAGAAAGGACAAGACGCCTTTTGGGTCCATGTTAGAAAATAATTTGTTCATGGATCTGCAGGCATAGTGCTTTCAACAGATGTACATGAAATCTACATATTATCAGAATGGAAGTTCTATCCCAATGGTAGTCTTTGAGAGTCAAAGGTAGAGGTGCTGATTTTGTAAAAGGGACATCATGGAGAGATGAGTGGGCGGATGAGAAGCGGAGAAAAAAAAATTGAAAGGAGACGGATTTCATTATCAAGTGAATTCTGATTGCATTGGCCCATCCTGGATTTCATTGAAATCCCCTGAGTTCATGAATTTCACATGAAAAGTCTTTTCAGAATGAAAAACTAATTTGAATTTTCATTGAATTAAAGAATTCCTAAGGTACTTTCTGCAACAACAGCAACGTGCGTCACGACTCTCTGCCCTATGATTATAAGACAGCAATGGACACCTTGTTTCTTTTTGTTTCGTTTCACTTTGTAACACTGAGATTCCTTTCATTTGCATTCAAGTTTTTTGGGGTTGTTTTTTTTTTTTTTCGACATTGACAGGTTGTGGTATCAGTAGCTCCATTCTAATTTCCGAGCTTGCAGACAACGACAACAACGAAAAACAAACAAAACGTCTTCAAATTGAAAAAAACAAACGTATTTCCAGAAGTACAAATGTGGAGGATATTTTACATGTTCACTTCACTTTCCATCTGTCTCACGCTGTTTCTCCCTCTCCCTGCAAACGAATTCCTTTGCAAAAAGAAAAAGAACAAAAAGTAAAAAAAAACCCACCTCATGCAGAAACCACCCGATGCCCTTTCTTACCCCTTAACCCTCTCGGCCCCACCCCACATATCTGCTAGTGGGCGAATTTAGTATTTTTGTGACAATTATTTTGTTCTTACGGGCATAATCACAACGTATTTTGTGATCGTAGAGTTGATTTAGTGTACATACAAATTATGGTAGGAATTACCCAAAAAAACAACTGTCATCGCCTTAAGTTCTTGTGGGAATCACAGCCGAGTCAAAGATTAAATCAAAATTTCCGTGCATCACTTGTGATACTATAATTGGGGCCTAGAGAATGGAAATACTGTTCACGTCCATGCTCCGCGGAAAGTGATAGGGCAAGCAAAGAAGTAGATAAACTCTTTTTGCACTGAACTGACGAATAGATTTCCACCAAAAATCTGGACCTTTCGAAACATTTTAAGAGAAACTCAGTATTTGTCTTGCGGACTTATTGATCTACAAGCTAAAGTCTGTCATTTATCATATATAATAGGCCTTTACTCTGGTGTGAAAAAGAGAATTTTGCCCCTTGGGCCACAGCATGTGCGAGGAACCAAAGATCTCTGCGCGTACGTAAACTAGAAAACGAGACATTTGGAATGATAAAACTGACTTATCTAATCTCTATATATGGCCTTTAGCGTCTTTACAGACGGTCTTAGCAGCTAGAATATTCACTTTCACTTTGACTGACAGCTTCTCTCGTGGCTTATTCTACCAATGTTTGACCCGAGAGTGCGATGGCAGTGATTGCAGGTCAGTCTTTTGGGTTCACTTTGGCGAGTGTTTTCATTCCGCCTCTGTCGTTTTGTCAGGTATGTTTCTTTTGCCTTGAAGTCTATTGCGAGCGTGCCACTGCGCAATTTTTGTCTCCATCTGCTTCGATCATTTGCAAGGTTCTCCCATTCATTGGGGTCGATGTTGAATGCTTTCATCGTGACCTTGCAAGTGTCTTTGAATCGCAGATGTGGCCTACCTCTGGGTCGGTTGCCAGTAGCAAGTTCCCCGTAGAGAATTTGTCTGGGGATGCGATCATTTTCCATACGGTGGAGATGTCCAAGCCACCGCAGTCTTTTTTTGCCTAGGAGAGCCTGAGTTGATGGAATGTTGGCTCGGCTCAGAACTTCGATATTTGAGATCCTGTCTTGCCACTTGATCTTGAGAATTTTGCGTAGGCAGCGCAGGTGGAAGGAGTTGAGGGATCTTTCATGTTTGGAGTAGGTGGTCCATGTCTCTGAGCCATACAGCAGGGTGCTTAGGACGCAAGTTTGGTACACGAGTACCTTTGTTTTGATATTCAGCTTGCTATTGTTCCACACCCTTTTTGAGAGTTTGCCAAAAGCTGTGGCCGCCTTTCCTATTCTGGCATTTATTTCAGTTGTTATGTCTGTGCTACCACTGATGGTTGAGCCTAGGTAGCAGAATTTTCCCACTTGCTCCAGAGGAGAGCCATTCAGCATGATTGGGTTGGGGTTTCTCAAGCCTTGTGTCAAAACTACAGTTTTTGAGACACTGATCTTTAGCATGAATTTGTCACAGGCTTTGGCAAGGCTATTGATGAGAGCCTGGAGCGTGGTTTCATCGTGGGCCACGATTGCAGCATCATCTGCGAAGAGGAGCTCTTGTAACATAATATGCTCTGTACGAGATTTTGCTTTTAGTCTGGCAACATTAAAAATGGAGCCGTCCACTCTGGTGTTAATAAGTACTCCACCTGAACATTGACCAAAGGCATTCTTGAGTAGGGCTGCAAAATATATACCAAATAAGGTAGGAGCAAGAACACATCCCTGCTTCACACCGCTGTTTACAGCAAATGAATTGGATGTGCAGCCCTCAAAGTTGACACATGCCCTCATGTCAGTGTGGAAGGATGCAATAAGTTTTAGCAATGTTGGTGGACAGCCTATGGATTTAAGGACTGCATACAGGCCAGATCGGCTTACGGTGTCGAAAGCCTTTGTTAGGTCCACAAAGCATGTTATAAGCGGCCTGTTTTGTTCTTTACATTTTTCTTGGATTTGCCGAAGTGCAAATATCATGTCAATAGTTGATCGTTTGCTTCGAAAGCCACATTGTGTTTCTGGTAAGACTTTTTCTGCCAGTTGTTGAAGGCGGCAGAGGATGACGCGAGCAAAAGCCTTTCCAGTAATGCTGAGGAGGGATATGCCTCGATAGTTGTTGCAGTCGCCTTTGTCTCCTTTGTTCTTGTAAAGTGTGACAATTTTGGCGTCTCTCATATCATGTGGTATCACGCCTTCTTTCCAACACTGCAGTAACAGATTATACAGGTGTGGTAATAGTGGGCCTTTTAGGTCTTTTAATACCTCTGCAGGAATGTTGTCACTTCCTGTGGCTTTTCCAGCAGACAGGTGGTCGATTGCATTGGAAAGCTCGACTAAGGAAGGTTCAGCGTCAAGTTCGGCCATTATTGGCAGTTTTTGGAGGTGTTCCTCAAAATCTGGTGGAATATTTTTCTCAGTTGAATACAACAGAGAGTAATGATCTACCCACCTATTCAGTTGTTCATTTTTATCTGTGATGGGTTCACCATTTACAGACTTAAGTGGGGCGCTTTTGGTGATGATTGGCCAAAGAGCTACTTTCATCTGACTAAAGGCGGTTTTCATATCTCCCTTTTCATTTGCCTCTTGTATGCTGTTACACAAGTCTGTCCAGTATTTGTTGGCGCAACGTCTTACCTCCAGCTGAAGTTTAGCTTTTGCATTTTTCAAACAAGTTTTTGTACTCTGATTGCAATTTTTGTTATACTCATTGAAAGCAGATTTCTTTTGCTCAATGAGAGGTAGGAGAATTTCGCTGTTCTGGGCTACCCAGTCGTTGTTTGAAACTTTATGCTGTCCAAAAGACTTGATGGCACAGTCATGGATTTTTGACCTGAGAGTGTTCCATGTTTCATCTACCGAGTCACATTGGGTGACATTATCCATGCTTTCAGCAAATAACTTTTCAAATGACTTTCTATTTGATTCATCTCTGATTGCTGTTACATTGATCTTAGGGATTGAAGGGGCTTTTGATCTGTATATTTTCTTGGCCGAAATTTTGATTTTGCTGACTACCAGTGCATGGTCGGTGTCACAGTCAGCACTGTGGAGGGAACGAGTTATTTTTATACAGCCCAAACTCTTCCCCCTTGAGAGAATAAGATCTAATTGATGCCAATGGCCAGATCTAATCTCTAGACATTTCATTACACTGTCAACTGAGCACTGACCGAAACAGAAAAGTTCTACCCCCCCCCCCCCACCTATCCTCCATTCTTTTTCTTTTAAGACCATCACACACACACAAACACTTATGAAACACATACACACCTTCACATACGAACATACAAACACACACAAAAACATACACAGACACACATACATACAATACAAAAACATGCACAAACACACACACAGAATATAAAAACATACACAAACACAACACGCAAACATACATACAAACACACAGACACACACAAAAACACACAAGCAAACACACGTCCAAATGCACCCCCCCCCCCCCATACACAATCAACAACCCAGATATATAAAATTCCACTCCTACTATCACATTTCATCATGCCATGGTGAATAAACTAACTTGTAAAACCTAACAAGGACATTTCACGTAGTCAGAACTGAAGGTCTCACGGACAAACAATTGAAGGAAAAACCAAATAATACAGGAAAAACCATATAATACACAGGAGAAGGGAAAACATTGCAAAATGGTTTGAATGCACGAAGTTCCTGATATTGAACTACGCGCTTTTGCACACTGCAATTTGAACGTTCACAAATGTCAAGTTTATGCAAATGTGGTAGTTTAGTTGCCTGAATGAAAGATGAACGGCTTTGGGTGTTGATTATTTTCCACGAAATGGGTTATGGTAAACAAGAGTTATGAATGGGCAAAAGCTCAGAGTTGACAGTCGGTGAAGGGGAAGGTTTCTTCAGGGTGAGGAGAGATGGAGAGAGAGAGAGTGAGATAGAGAGAAGGGAAAGAGGGAGGGGCAGAGAGAGAGGGAGAGAAGGAGGGACAGAGAGAGAGGGCGATAGATAGATAGATAGATAGATAGATAGACAGATAGATAATTAGAAAGACAGACAGATAGATAGATAGATAGACAGAGAGAGAGAGAGAGATAGAGAGAGAGATAGATAGATAGTTAGAAAGATAGATAGACAGACAGACAGACAGCGACAGACAGACAGACAGCGACAGACAGACAGACAGATTAGACAGATTAGACAGATTAGATAGAAAAGATAGATAGATAGATAGATAGATAGTTTAAATAAGATAGATAGATAGATAGATAGATAGATAGATAGATTAGATAGATTAGACAGATTAGATAGAATAGATAGATAGATAGATAGATAGATAGATAGTTTAAATAAGATAGATAGATAGATAGATAGATAGATAGATAGATAAATTAGATTAGATTAGACAGATAGACAGACAGACAGACAGACAGACAGACAGACAGACAGACAGAGGGGAAGGAGAGATAGAAAAAGAAGAGAGAAAGAGCGGCACATTAATTGAAATAGAAAAGAGAGAGAGAGAGTAAAAGGTAGTGTGTGTGTAACAGTGTATAGGCGTGCTGTGTGTATATGTATATCTTGGTGTATAGTAGCACGTAATGATTTGGGAAGTAAAATCGGCTGACGGACGGGCTGTGTATGTTTTTACATTCCACAAAGCCACTTGTATACTCTGCAAAGAACTGTCTGCTTATTTTTCCTTCCTGGTGACTCTTCCCTCGCCGCTCTCACCCTTATCCTCCCTCTCCCTCTTCCAGTTTTTTATTCTCTGAGTGATTCTGTCATGTTCTGTCTTCATTTATTCCTCTGATTCTGTCATGTTCTGTCTTCATTTATTCCTCTGATTCTGTCATGTTCTGTCTTCATTTATTCCTCTGATTCTGTCATGTTCTGTCTTCATTTATTCCTCTGATTCTGTCATGTTCTGTCTTCATTTATTCCTCTGATTCTGTCATGTTCTGTCTTCATTTATTCCTCTGATTCTGTCATGTTCTGTCTTCATTTATTCCTCTGATTCTGTCATGTTCTGTCTTCATTTATTCCTCTGATTCTGTCATGTTCTGTCTTCATTTATTCCTCTGATTCTGTCATGTTCTGTCTTCATTTATTCCTCTGATTCTTCATTTCTTTTTTTCCTTTTTTTTCGCGGAAATCACATTTAAACCAATAATCGTCTCTTGGTGTAGAGGTAGATCCGCAGACATGAATACAAACAGAAAGAGAGAGAGAAACAGGCAGACAGGCAGACAGACAGACAGGCAGACAGATAGACAGACAGACAGAGACAGACAGATAGGCAGACAGACAGACAGACAGACAGACAGACAGACCGATCGACGGACAGAATAACAGATAGACACACAGACACAGATAGATGACAGACAGAAAGACAAACAGACAAACGAACCGACACACACACACACACACATACACACAAACACTCAGACAGACAGACCATCCGGCCAAAAGACAGACAGGCAGGGAGGCAGACAAACAGATAGACAGATGAACAGATAAATATACAGACAGACAAACAAGCAGATATACAGAAAGACACGGAGACACACACACACAACAACAACATGCACATGCCCACACACACACACACAACAACAACATGCACATGCCCACACACACACACACAACAACAACATGCACATGCCCACACACACACACACAACAACAACAACATGCACATGCCCACACACAGTGCTAATAAAACAAGAATGATGGCTGTGTCAGGATGTGGCCAAAAGAGAGGCTAATAAATGGATGGCCAAATACTAGAACTTTCTGTCACAAGTACCGTCTTTGAAATTCTGTTTTCTGTACTAACACACAATCCGCATAAACAAATCCATGGACTCGCGGACAAAGACCGTAAATGTCAAAGACAGAATTGTATAGAAGATGCAAAACACATTTGGCTTTGCTCCTCGCTGTATTCCTTTATTTGTCAATTTCCATTTTGTGAAGACCAAAAGTAACTGTTAATGCCCGTTCCCATAAAACGTGCTTTTTTCTGCGAGTTCTTGATGAAATATGATAAAGAATATGATTTTTTAAAAATACAGAAGATCAATTGATCGCAAGCTTGATTTGTATTTTCCGTTTCCTTTGAACATTTATTGCATCTTTAGTGTATTATTTCTTACGCGGGGCTTTGCTACATTTTACTTTTTGGCATATTTTGACTTTGTGTTTCAGGAGCATATTTTTGTGTTGTTGTTGTTGTTGTTTTAAAGTATATCTCATAAGTACTGTTACATGGGAAAATCTATAATAAAACTAGAAGGAGAGAGTTTTATAAAACACGGGTATGTTCACTGGTTAAAAAAGTCCTGAAAACCGCTTAATGGGAACAGGCTTTTAGTAGTACAAAAATCAGAAAAATTGTGTCTTCACTTGAATATGAAATTGACCTAGTAGGGCTTTTTTTATCGTCAGGCGGCAGAAATCCAGACGGTAAATCAAATTGATTGCAAAGCAAAGCCTTCAGAAATGGCATGGGTTTTCCTTCTTTCACTGACATTCCAAGCAACAATCGAGTCAACTAGGTTGAAAGGACGGGCATCACATAGCCGAGTGAGTGATGTCTGCAATAAGTGAAGAAAACGTTTATCGTCAGTCGGCCGTTGGAATCTGGTAACTTTTTGAAGCTGTTGTCATGGGACCGTAGCATTTTGCAGAGAAATCTAAAGCTGGGTAGTGAACACAACTCAGTATTTTCTCTGTTTGGCTTTATAATCAGTCGACGCTCCCCTAACAACAACGTTTTGATGTTAGCTTTAACGAGTTTCCAACAGCCGACCGACGATACCTCATACTTCCATGTGCTAGACGGAAAATGGGAAGCAGTTTTTTTAAGGGTGGGGTGGGGAGGGGGGAGGGGGGGGGGTGTTCTTTGACCACTAAATTTTTTTTTTCTTGCCCCACAATGATATCAGAATATAATGCCCTTGTCTATTTCGAGGCCCGCATTGTAAGCTTTGGTAATTCGACTTTTTTTTTTAAAGAAAAGGAATATTTGGCAAATTTTTTTGTAGCGCTTGACAGCCCGCCAGTTTTGAAAAGGTGGTGGTGGTTGGCCTGAGAACTAGGGGTTAAACAACGGCATTTTAAATACTGCCGTAACTGTTAAGTGTGATTGTAGCGTCCCACTAGTTGAACGATCGATATTTTCTCACCCCTCCCCCCCCCCCCCCGCTTGGCGAGTCTCACTCGGCGACCTTCCTCCCCCCTCTCGCCAGCAAGGCCGGTATTTCTCTTTGATGTGGCTTGTTTGTTTCACTGTAGAAAATCTAGAAGGTCTGGAAGGAACTGCAGTATCCGAGATTACGCTAGGTCGACCTTGAGTGATGTAATTCTGTGACGTGTCTGTGTACGATTGGGTGGCTTGTATGTGTCCCGAACGATCTAGGTCTGTCTCGTGCTTATGGGGCGGTTAAGCCGCTTCCTGAACGTTCCTGGACAGAATATATATAAGGAGGGCCAGGCGAGTAGGGGTGGTGCAAATCGTAGGTGTGAAAATCCAGTGGTAGTTAGAAGTGTGTCTTCCCGGCTAGCTAGGTGTAAGTAACTTGTGGATATCAGCTTTTGTTTACAGTTATTAAACGTTAGTATTAATTGTTCATCGGATCCTGTTATTTATTTCTACAACAGTTCGAGACAGTTTCGTTTTTTAAGGGGTAGACGATCAGTTCATCTGACTCTCCCCATTATAACGTGCTGAAATTTGCATCAACTGTTACAGTGATAAAGAAAGGCATTAAGTTTTTTGCTTCCCCCGATATAATTTGTAAAAACGAAATTACGATAGTTGAGAGGCGGCTCTGGATTTGAAGACCCTAAGGAAAAAATCTGCGATAGTTCCAAAAATGTAACACGTACTAAATTAGTAAGTGCTTCAAATACAGAGCATTGGGTTCTACGTGACGTGTCCAAAATAACACGGTACATCTGGGGAGACTAGGATAGGAAGGCCGATATCAAATGACTGTTTGTGAGCAGCAAAGGGACCATCTTGAATGTAATAAAGGCCAGAAACTCTTGTGTCTTTGCCCCACTTTTTCGCTCCCTTTTTATACTTTTGCATTTATGTCATTTGTGAAAATCTCAGTGCTGAGGAAGTCGATTTCTATACAAACTCAGGCGTGATTTTCTTGTAACTGCTTTTTGATTGCAGCTCTTTTTTCTAGATTTGGTTTCCCAGAGGTAGTTAGGAGATCGTACTATTTTACACAGTAGGAGAGAGATCAGCACTGAACACAACTTGGTATTTTACTTTAATCGGCGTTGTAATATTACATACGATCCCCTACCAGCATTCCTCGCAGGTACAAGGTTTGCTGAACCAAGTTTGTACATTGGGAGCAACAGGCAAAAATTACTCCTTGTGACCATGGTTATGTTTCCCCTGTGTGTTCATTTGGGCTCTGACATGAATGGAGGAGGCTGGGACCTACATTCCCTCCCCCCCCCCCCCCCCCCCCCCCATGGCGGGAGATCTTAGACTTTCCGCTCAACGTTATATAAGTTTATGAATAGTTGAAGTGTTGTTTAAAATGTTTGAATGGTTCATTATAAGGCAATATCTGGTCTTTGCTCAGAAATAAGTGGGTAGTTGTAAGTCACCAAGGCCAGCTGAATAGGAAAATGGCAGGAAATTTCCAGAACTTAAGTACATTGATAGTCTTGTGTTTTCTCCAGCTTTTCCTTTTTTTTTTTTTTTTATAGAGGCAATCTGTTATTAAAAAGCTGAGACGGGAAGGGAGAGAGAGTGAGATAAAGAGAATGGGGGGCGGGGGGAGAGAGAACTCGAGATACAGAGAGAGAGAGAGAAGGCCATGTTGAATCTTTCAGTGGCGTTTTTATTCAATCCGTTGAAACTCGTATTTTTCATTATCAATCACACTATATTTCACTATTATGGCGTTGAAGTACAAATTTTCTACAGTTAGAAGTATTGCTTTGAAATTGTTCCAATATTTCACACGAGAAACAAGACGTGGCTGTCTTTATGTTGACATCAATGACCCATTTAAAAGAACTCGACATGCTTTGGGAATTGGTCTAATGTCTCTCAAAAGATGGTTGCAGGAATCAGACATTGCGTCCACCTCGTCGAAAAGAGGAAGAAAGGAGAAGATAGATGATTTTGGTAAGGACGTGACAAAGCGAGAAATTGAAAGCATGTTTCAGAGGAAAGAATTTGTCACTTTGAGAAAGCTTAGATCTTATCTTCACAAAAAAAATGGATTTCAAATTTCAAAAACACATTTGTGGAGGATTGTTAGAAGCATGGGCTTTGCATTCAAGAAATCTTCATCCGGCAGAAACTTACTTTGTGAAAGAGTGCACCTAGTGGAAACGAGGAGTAAGTACCTGCGTCAAATAAAGGAAAAGCGCACGCATGGCTTTGATATTGTCTTCCTGGACGAAACATGGGTCAATGCTCACCATACATATGACAAGGAATGGCAATCCAAAGACGGAAGGCACAGTAGAAATATTCCTACCCGTAAAGGTGATAGAATTATAATAGCGCATGCTGGAAGCAGAAATCAGGGGCTCATCCAAAACTCAGAGCTCGTTTATAATTCAATTTCAACGGATGATCGAGACTATCATGCAGAAATGAATGGAACAATTTTTAAAAACTGGTTGGAACATTCTCTTCTTCCTTCACTGGACAGACCTTCATGTTTGGTTATGGACAACGCATCATACCACAACATCAAGTCAGACGATGATAAAACTCCAACATCCAGTAGCAAGAAAGACGATGTCAAGGCATGGCTGATGAAGGCAAATATTCCTTTCAGCTCAACTCATCTTAAACCAGAGTTGCTTTCTCTTGTGCGAAAAAATAAGAAGCCCATAATATTCGAGGTCGACAAATTATCCATCAATTTGGACACACAAGCCTGCGATTGCCTCCTTACCATTCACATCTCAACCCCATTGAACTCGTGTGGGCTAAAGTCAAAGGGAAGGTCGCTATGGAAAATACAACGTTCAAGATGTCAGACGTCAAAAAAATTGCCTTCGCAGCTATTAAAGAAATTGACAGAGAATTTTTCACCAAATGCGAAGACCATACAATACGTTTGGAAGAAGAATATTGGCAAAACGACGGACTTAATTTCATCCAACCAAATATTATTATCAGTCCTCTGGAATCGTCGGATTCAGAGCCAGACAATTAATCAAACATACTATCTAAACATACGGCACAACTTTATATTGACATGCCAAATCAACCTCGCTCCACCTGTTGAATCAAGCCCATAAACAGTTGTATTGTTGACAATTAATCAAACATACTATCTAAACATACGGCACAACTTTATATTGACATGCCAAATCAACCTCGCTCCACCTGTTGAATCAAGCCCATAAACAGGGAGGCCATGAGCCGCCCTAGGCGGCTTATGGCCCCCCTGTTACACCTGTTTGCTACGCCACTGACAAACCAGGGCGATAATGCAGTCAAAATGTCATTACAGTAAATATTCTTCAATCTGCTGTTATCTGAAAGAAAAAAAGCCGAAAAGATCAAAGGAATTCACCGCTTTGGGAAAACTATAAAAGCTGCAAATTTCATTTTTCGGATTCATAACGTCATTGAAATTCTAACAATGCATGCAAAATCTCAAATTTGAATGTAAAGACTTTTTTGAGAAAATAAAGTTTTTCTGTGGACATGAATTTTGGAACGAACATAGTAAGTGTTTCAAATTGGGTTCGAAGTGACGTGTCCAAAATAACACGGTACTTTTTGGGGAGACTAGGATAGAAAGACCAGTATTAAATATTTGTGAGCACCAAATGGACCATCTTGAATGAAATAAAGACCAAAAACTTTTGTGTCTAGCCCCACTTTTTCTCTCCCTTTTGTACCTTTGCATTTATGTCATCTGTGAATCTCAAATTCGCTGAATTTAGTCCGAAAATCAATCCAGCATCTGACACATTGCGTGTGTAAATGTCTGTACTAGTTTGTATTGCTTAGATTTCTGTTTTATTTTTTTCTGTTTGTCTGTCTGTCTGCCCGTCTGCCTCTCACACGAATGCCAGCTTCTGGGTACTGCTTTCCAGATCCCTATCTGTACTCTTGTGATTTCGTCGTGTGATTTAAGACATTTTTGCCAGTAATTCAACTGTCTCCAGACTTCTGCCTTGTTATTCAGTTACACGAGTCACACTTGAATACTCTCCACCACAAAAAGCCCAAAAATGGATTTTCTAAATAAAAACAACAACAAAAAAAAAAAAATGATTACTGTTTCCGGTTAGTTTTGTGACTGGTCGTGTATCTGGATTCGTGTATTTTAGCAAAATGGTTCCACTTACGAGTATCCAGTCTTATGAGTAATACAGGCATAGTAATGTTATTGCTTCTCAGCACAAAGCATATTAGGCAAAATCAAAGAGAAGGCAGACCTCATATAGAATTTGAACCTCAGGCCTGTCGCGCCCAGATGAAATGCTCTAGCCAATGGGCTAACGTGCGGCCAGTGGACTGACCCAGGCTGTTCTGTTTTTTTGCTGTTGTTTTTTTTTAATCCTATACCATAAGTGCACCGAGAAAATGACCCTTTGGACTGGATTCAGCCGTCAACTTGTATTTTGTCTCAGTCAATCGGGAATTGAAATTCGTTCGACACATATTTGCTCCAAGGGTCAGTTTCATCCTAGAAATATTATTGAGAAAATAAAATCTAAATGTATATTTTATACTCTTTTGGTGCTGGTATCAATTATATGGCACCGTGTCCTGACGATGATCATAGGTAAATAAAATAAACAAGGCATATTAGAAGGAGATAAAGAAAGTGACGAGCATAAAGAAAGGTGGAAAGAGAGGAGAAGATTT
Source organism: Onchidella celtica (assembly GCA_963931925.1). NCBI lineage: Eukaryota > Metazoa > Mollusca > Gastropoda > Systellommatophora > Onchidiidae > Onchidella > Onchidella celtica. The sequence goes on from OZ007582.1 coordinate 9,469,923, forward strand.
TAATTTAGTAATAACGAACAATGGTTAATAATGAGAATGATTGTAATTGTTCTAATTGCGGATCGAATGAATATTCAAATCCAGGCAAGAAAAACTCAGTCTCTCAAAAGGTGACCCAATGGGCCACAGTGTTGTCTAGTCTACAAGAACATTGAAATAGCAAATAAATCAAAACGTCTTGCATTGGGCGTTGACCCCACAAAATCTCGGTTCAGTTGGCACCCTTTGCCACTTGCAGTGACAAAGTGATCTGAAAGTATCCTCCGACCTGTCACTCTGGATTACAAGCGTCTTCGACCTCTCCTTTGACTTTTTATTTCCATCTTCAGTACGGCAGAGACGTGGTGGCCATTTGCCCGCTGAAGTGATCAGAAGCATTGAGCAGTATTTGCTGGGCTGAGCACGCAAAGGCTTAGATTATAACTCCGTTTTTAGAGTTACTAACATGACATAATCTATTTAGCAAACTATCTTTATGTCGTCCAGGGTTATCAACCAGAATGACGTGTCATGTCCAATTTTATTCAATGCTCTTAAATGCCTGTAGATATCCAAGACACAAGGTGTGTGACTTTATTTCATAACCCAATAAAAATATTCATGTGGCCGTGTTGAAGTTATTGCAAATACTTGAATATTCATTAAGGTTACAAATTTGTATTTTGTTTCTCTCAATTTGACTCTTTTGGGGCATAAAACGTTCTGGTTGGCCAACCCCCGTCATATTCTTGAGATTACAAGATTTTATGTCTAGTTACAACTGTTCTTTTCATTCGTAATATGGAGTGAGTTTATCCTTTCACCCTTTGTTGGCAAAAATTAAAAAAGAGATGATTTTCAATGAAGGTTTTAACATGCTTGTTCAATATGTCAACATTTGAGAGATGGAACCACTGGATGAAAATCCTGAAAACTTGCCGTTTGAAAATCAGCAACACTAAAGGCAATGTGTTTGTCTTGTTTTGCAGTGCAAACCGCCTACTCCAATATCTGTGATTTCATTGTGAAGAAAAAGGATATGTTTAAATTCCGCAGTGCATTATCTTTGGACAATTACTGCTCTTGTCCACAGCATCCGCTCCGCTCCGCTATCTTCACGGACAATGACATAAAAGACCCTTTGCCTCTGTATACTTGTCCACAGCATCCGTTCCGCTCCGCTCCTCACCGCTATGAAGGCAAAGAGAGTTTTTCATGCGCCATTTTCCGTAGAAATAGCGGAGCGGATGTTGTGGACAAGAGAAATTACACTTCCACTCACGGTACTCTATATAATGACGTGGCAGGTATATTCGTATCGTAGACGAGGATGATCATGTGTATTTTGATTTTTCCTCAAAGAGGCTTGCTGCCTTGGGTATATTTTCCCCATTGCCCTTTCTTTCCCTTTTTTTTTTTCTCGTTTCTGTTTGACTTTCTCTTCTTCTTTTTTCCCTCTCTCGGTGAGGATGATCGAACGTCATATGCCACTGTTAAGGCAGCTCTGGCCGTGTTTCGCTGTGCGACCAAATCTGATTTTCCGACCGTTGACGGCCTGTTCCCTGGGACTTTAGAAACCGGGTGCTAAATTATGTTTGACACCGGGCTGGATCATACAGTTCCTGGAATTGAGTCAGGGAGAAAAATCCCCTTGTCCGCGGCCTCTTCTTTTTCCCACTGTTCTGTTTGCTGGGCTTTCTGGGCGAAGTACTAAGTCAATGTGACAAGGACATTGTCTCGCCTGGTCATTTGTGTCAATTTTCTCTTCACTAATTTTCTGTCTTTGCTGTCGTTTTTTTTTTTTTTTACTTTCTTTATTCTTTTTCTTTTCTTTTCTTTCTTCATTTTATCATCCTTTCTCCCTTTCTTTCTTTCTTTCTTTCTCCTTTTCCCTTTCTCTCTTCTTTCTTTCTTTCTTTCCTTCTCCCTTTCTCTTTTCTTTTCTTTCTTTCTTTCCTTCTCCATTTCTCCTTTCTTTCTTTCTTTCTTTCTTTCTCCTTTTCCCTTTCTCTCTTCTTTCTTTCTTTCTTTCCTTCTCCCTTTCTCTCTTCTTTCTTTCTTTCTTTCCTTCTCCCTTTCTCTTTTCTTTTTTCTTTCTTTCTTTCCTTCTCCATTTCTCCTTTCTTTCTTTCTTTCTTTCTTTCTCCTTTTCCCTTTCTCTCTTCTTTCTTTCTTTCTTTCCTTCTCCCTTTCTCTTTTCTTTCTTTCTTTCTTCCCTACTCCATTTCTCCTTTCTTTCTTTCTTTCTTTCTTTCTTTCTCCTTTTCCCTTTCTCTTTTCTTTTCTTTCTTTCTTCCCTACTCCATTTCTCCTTTCTTTCTCTCTTTCTTTCCTTCTCCCTTTCTCTTTTCTTTTCTTCCTTTCTGTCGTTGACTCTTCCTTTCATTCTTTCTGATTTTCTTTCTTTCCTCCTCCCTTTCTCTTTTCTTTTCTTTCTTTGATTCTTTCTTTCTTTCTTCTCTTCTTCCTTGCTTTCTTTCTTTCTGTCTGTCTTTCTTTCTTTCTTTCCTTTTGTTTTTCTTCCTTTCTTTCTTGATATACAGCTTGTTGCTCTCGAAGAACTTTCTAATTGCAGCTTTCCTTCTTCTTGTCCTTTTACTTTCGTTCACGCCTTACCATCTCAACCAAGAAAAAATAAACTACTAGATTCTAGATTACTGTTGCATCCTTGATAATAACAGCAACGTTGGATAACCAATTTATTAAATTTTTATTGAAAGCCTTTATCATGTGTTTTTTTTTTGTTTGTCTTCAAAAATGTCTCTGATGACGAAGACAGCTACTGAAGTATTTTGTCTGATCTTACGACTTCTCCTAATCTGGTCCAATGACGAAAGAGGAAACAAACAAACAATCCACCTGTCAATTAACAATACATTAACATGGTGGCTATTTGGCTATAAACGTCATAACATAATGGAAAATCCCCTACTTCTTGGCGTCATACACGCATCATTTCTCCATCAGGATGACGCAAATTCCAGCGAATTGCCGTGTCAGCTTTATTGTGTGTGGCCGTTTTTCGTCGTCTCAACATCTGGGTATTTGTCACTTTAGTTCTAAAAATGTATTTTTCTTTGTTGTTTTTGTCATATTAAACTCTTGTTGTTGTGTTTCATAATTACTGTGGTTATATTTTGTTCTTGGCATTGGGACAGAGTCATGGTTTTGAACTCTTGAACCTTTTAACGCTGATTCCATTCCCAGACAAGCTTGTGCCTGACCTCCATCCTTTTGTCTAGTTTTTTGTTATGGATAAACTTTGTGTTGCTAACGTCATCATAAGCATACCAGTTTTGTCTGTTTTGTCACTCACACGGCTTTTCTTGTCTTGCGGTCAGTTTAATGCCACTTTTAGTGGTCATTTATTGTATGCGTGACTTGCTTGTCCAGTTTGCTGTACATGTTTGTCTTTATTCATCTCTCTTTCTTTCTCTCTGTCTTTTTGTCCCCCCCCCCCAAACACCCCACCCTGTCTGTCTCTCCCTGCATCTCTTATGTCTCTCTTTTTCTCTCCCTTCTTCTTCCTTTCTGACTGTGTCGCTGTCTCTCTGTCTCTATCTTTCTCTCCCTCTCTTTCTCTCTCTCTCTCTCTCTCTCTCTTTATATTATTTCTCTCTATCTACGGTGTTAAAACCACTGACAGAAATTAGGTTAATGGATATATCTCACTTGCTGACCCATTGTTTCTATAATTAGAGCTTTCAGCCTTACCCGCCAAAGGTATTTGGCTTGAATCCCTCTCATGGCAGACGGGGGGAGAAGGTGTGTCCAACCTAACCAAATTATATCTCCCGATAATCTTTCTTTCTTGCTTAATCCGCTCTCTCGTCAGCATTATGACGGTGGCCCCAGCCTGGACTCCAATATTGCCTCACTGTTTTGTGTTTTTTTTTGTTTTTTTTTAAAGAAAAGTTATAAAAAAGGTACAAAACCCAAGAGCAAAATCTATTTTCTTTTTCTATTTGTGTGTATGTGTGGGGGGGGGGGTGTTTTGAAGTACTGAAGTGTTCCGTAATATTGTTTTGGCCTTGAAGAGATACACAGATCACTTGCCTGATGCATAATTGGACCAGTTATAATATAGGATCCCCCTGGTGTATCTGTTACAATGTTTTAATATTATTAAGCCAGCAAGAAATGATCGTCCTTGTATCTGGTTCTTTATGAATGAATGTCTCGCGATAGACTCGTGATGAAAACGGGGACTTGTTGATTAGAGCCCCCGACGCCAGTGCTAGGATGGTGCAGTAGAAGACGAGACGACGCCATGTTCGTAGTAGATTTGACTAGACGTTTCTATGTCATGAATTGTAATATCCTTTCATGGGGCTTTTTTGTGTATGAGAGGGTGAGTGAGGGAGAGAGAGAGAGAGAGGGGGTGGGGGGGAGGAGCGAGAGAGAGACAGAGAGAGAGAGAGCACGTCTACACGATAATGGTCATATTGTGCTAGGGAAAAGCAAGACGATAGACAGAATGTAACAGAATGATAAAGTAGAAGGAGACCCTTCTAGAAGCGTCCACCTAACACCCACAAGAGAGAGCGACAGAGAGAGAGAGAGACTCCTTAGGCTGTGACACGCTTAGACAAGTCAGTCTTGTCTCGGACCTAGTGTGAGATTAAACGTGTCCTTACGCTCTGGCGAGACCGAAACGAGTCTGTCCCACTAGTTCGGGCACGTCAAAACAGTCTTGCGTCATCTGGCAGAAAGAGACATTTGGCACCACACCACGTACTGAGTCAAAACTGACTTGACTCAGTGTCACGAGTGGAGTGAGTGCAATTAAGGGGATTGCTACAGAGCGGGTGTAGAGTAAGAAGGACTCACAGTAGACAGCAAGTTAAGCGTGCTGTTGTGAGTAAGGGGGGGGGGGTCTGAATGAGGCGAAAGCGCTGTATAACTATCACTGCAAGTTAGAAGGTCCGACGGAGCGGACCTGTGAATAAGAGCCCAGCGGGCGGACATAAGTGAAAGCAGTCGGGAGACGGATGAGTGTTGTTCCAGTAATGACTGGTATGTAGAACGTTGATTGATTATTATGATTGATGTATTATATTATATTCGTCTATTACCATGATGTGAATAAGTATATGTGAGGAATGTGGAGGTCCTTGATATTGGATAGAGCAATGTGCGCCACGAGCGATAGATGAAAGTGAGTTCATGGATTTGTAGCGCGAGTGAGTAGTGTGTACTCCGATGGAGGTGTGTTACCGTAAGATGTGTGGTGAGTGAAAGGTGAACTAGTGTGTGTACGCTTCATGGATTGTAAGGAGAGGTGGAGCGAATAGAAATGGTAGGGTATTATACCAATGTAATGTTATTCTTGTAGGTGTCGGGGACGGGCCGCAGAGCCACCTCGATGAGCACAGGGGATAGGCCAGCATAGGGCCGGAGGCCACACATAGGCCAGAAGTGAGGCTGTCAGTACCGGACAGTAGAGGCACATAAAGTCGTGGCAGTCAGGTCACGGACAGGGACGTAGATATGAGAGTGAATGAGATACTATGTTGTTGCCATGTTGATAGGCTAGTGAACTGATACTATGTTGTTGCCATGTTGATGGCTATGGAAATAATAATGTGTTATCGCCCTGCTGAGGTGCTAGGGGAGTGCTAAGGTGTATGACAATAGGGAGGGGATATTGAGAGACTGAGGTGCCAGTGAATCATTAATGTACTAGTAAGACCCTGAGGGGAGAGGCTGAGGCCGAAGTGCCTTTAGGAGTAACTACCGGATTGTGGATCCGAGGGAGAGGGTGTGTGAGAATAAGGCCGTTGTACGGCAGTCATTTCAATAATATAATGTATGTAATTGCGCTATTATATGTATAATTATGTTTAATAAATGTGTGAGTCTGATGGGTTGTTTTGTTAAGTGTTAAACTTGTTTGTTCGTGATTGTCGTCCTGTCATAAACTATTACATCTCCCAGTCTGGGATTTGTGACACTGGGGGCTCGTCCGTTGTTACACTGGGGGCTCGTCCGTTGTGACACTGGGGGCTCGTCCGTTGTGACACTGGGGGCTCGTCCGTTGTGACACTGGGAGCTCGTCCGTTGTGACACTGGGGGCTCGTCCAATTTCGTAGTATTTAGTTAGTAGTTAGTGGGCATTTGTTACTTTAGTCTTTGTCCACGTAGTACTTATCTTGTGGTAGGAATTTGTGCTGTCTTTGTTCGTTGAATGAATGGAAATTTCATGATGATATGATTTATGTATATTGTTGCATGTATTGCTATGAATAGGTATTAATGTGTATTTAAACTTTCCAGAGTGTGTGCGTGCAGCCTGAGGAGACGAGCAGCCAGAGCTCCGATTGAAGGGAGAAGTTTTACTCAAAATTTCAAAAGTTAAGTGAAAATTTTGTGCCCTGGATTAAGGGCTGTCTCTTCATCTGTCTGTTTCCCTGTTTTTGCTGTTGTTGTCGTTATAGGTTATACGGGCGGTGGCGCGGGTTTGCTGTGGTGAGCGTAGTTTATCCTCTTCGGGAGGTGGGCTAAATTTGGAACTTCGTTCATCACAGTGAACAGTTCTATAGGGACCTGTATTTTTGTTTAGATTGTAGCGTTCTATCTTCCTCGTTGTTTTAGGAAGACGTTTCTCTTGTCCTTCTCTTCCCTATTTGTAGATACGTTCTTTTTTTTCAGACTCTGTTCTTGTTCGTACCTTGTAGTGTAATCGGCGTAGTTAGGTTGCATTTTTTTTTCCATTATAGTTTTTTTTGTAGAAGCTTTGTCCTAGTCTGGTTCGTTGTCCTTGACGTACTTGTGGTCCTTCTACTGTATTTCTTCATTCTTGTCGTTTCTATTTTCTTTTATAATTAATAGCGCTATACATTTTATAGATATAGAATTAGTTGTACTGTAAAGGTAAATTTCTGAATTGTATTTGAGACAACTGGGTATTGTTATATCTGGTGTGATCTCAGGTCTCTGGTCGTATCGTTAGTGATCATACCGACAGGTTGGTCGTCTTATAATAGATACCATAACCATAGATCTGTGAAATGGCGGAACTCCAACAACTAATGAAGTTGGGTAAGGAACTTGGCCTGGAGGGAGAGGAGCTACGCGGCTGGATTAAAGAACAGCAGGCAGAAATGCGCGATGAGCGTGCTAAGGATAGAGAGCGAGAAAAAGAGGCTCAGGAAAAGGAGATAAAGTTAAGGGAGATAGAAGCTAGGGATAACCAACAGGAGAGGGAGACGCGAATGAGAATCGCGGAGTTGGAAAAGAATACGCCAGCGGAAACGGCTGAGCGGCAGGTACACAATAAAGGTGGCGTTAGGATTAAGCTCCCTACGTTCGACGACCGGAAGGACGACATAGACGCCTTCCTTTACAGGTTCGAGCTGAACGCACAATTGCAATGGGGGGAAAATAAGGAATTATGGGCCACGTACCTGGCGTCGCTATTGCAGGGGCGAGCGTTAACATACTTTAAAGAGCTACAGCGCGAAGACGTGCAAGATTACGATAAGCTGAAGGCTTTGCTGCTTCGCCGATTTGCGCGTACCGAGGAATATTTCCGGGAGCAGTTTAGGCGAGCACGTGCAGATACCAGGGAGGACTTTGCTGCCTTCGTCGCGAGACTAACGGAGTATTTCGCGAACTGGGTAGACTTGGCGCATGTGGGCACGGATTTTGCTAAACTCAAAGACTTAATGATCCGTGACCAGCTGTACGCGTCGTGCCACAAAGATCTGGTGGCTTTCCTGAAAGAGAACGAACCCGCGACGGTGCAGGAGGCGTCTAAGTTGGCGGAGGCATACCGTACGGCACATCCGTCCAAACCAGTCGCCAGGGCGTACGTCCAAGATGCTGGATACGTCGCCGTTGTCGAGGGGTCGCCGGCAGGACTTAGGGACAGGTCGCGTCAGCGTGGTGCCTATAGCGGGCAAGCCCAGGGGCAGCGTAGGGGCTATCACCAATCACCGGCATATGGATCCGGTAAGTTTGACCGAGCAGGAGGGCTAGGTCGCGGTAATGGCCGGGGGCGAGTTGTGACCTTTGCCGATGACCGACGGCATAGGGACTTTAGTTCCGGTCGCGACGGGTCACGGGGACCCAGGCCTAGTACAGCACAGGGAGCGGAGAGTTGGACTTGCGGACGCGTGGGTCACTTTTCGCGCGAGTGTAGGGCCGCAAAGTGTTGGAACTGCGGTAGAGCAGATCACATCAGCGTGAACTGCCCTGCAGGTAGGATAGCGGCGAACGTGGACAGTAGCTCCAGTCCATGTTCCCCAAATAAATTTCATCATGCGGCTGCGTGTGTTACATCGGACAACGGAGGCGGACAGTATTCTAAGTGTCCCAGTTGTGAGAAGTTATTATCTTCCGGTGTTTTACCTTGTGGGAGAAAGATCCCCGTTATAAATTCATGTCATACAGGAGGTGGTCTTAGGGTTTATCCGGGGTTTGTTGGGGACGAACCGGTCTCGGTTTTACGAGATACAGGATCTACCGTTGTGGGAGTGCATAGGGATTGCATTCGGGATTCACAGCTTACAGGTGAGACTGTCCCGTGCATCCAATTTTCGGGGGCCATTGAGAAATTACCCATGGCAAGAATAATGATGGATACCCCTTTCCTTAGCGGGGAAGTCGAAGCAGTCGTTGGTTGTTTTCCAGGCGCCCAGCTCATCATTGGGAATGTATCACGGGTAGTTTCCCCTTCCGATGAGAACGTGCAAGCATGGTCGCAATCAAAAGGTATTGACTTTTGCGCCGCGGTCGAAACACGTCGACGGGTAGCTGATAAAGATAAGATTAGACCTTTGGCGACGCCAGCGGTCAACCTAGATATCACGCCAGAGCGCTTGGCCAGATTACAAAGGGAGGACCCATCATTAAACCCATGTTTTGGGGAAGCGCGAACCGGGAAAACAAGGAAATATAAAAACGGGTCATCTTCTTTTTTTGTCCAGGGGGGCATTCTGTTACGTATGTACGTCACAGTGGCTTCCGTTCAAAAGCAGGTCGTCGTGCCACGGTCGTTAATTGCTACAGTATTGCGTCTGGCCCATGATGTTCCATTAGCGGGTCATATGGGAAGTGCTAGAACCAAGGAGAGAGTTCTGAAAGATTTTTATTGGCCATCGATACATAGAGATGTACGGCTGTATTGTAAGACGTGCAGTGCGTGCCAAAAGACGACGCATAAGGGTCGTACACCCCAGGCTCCCCTTCAAAAGATCCCCACGGTTTCGGAACCGTTTAAAAAGGTTTCGATAGACCTTGTTGATTTAAGAGAGAGATTATCTTCAGCGCGCACTATGGCAGAAGAAGCTTCTGGTATCGCTTCGAAAAGAGCAAAAGACTATAAAGATAGAGGTTCCAAACTGAGAATTTTTAAGCCAGGAGACAAGGTCCTATTGTTATTACCTACGGACCATAATAAGTTAGTGATGACATGGAAAGGTCCTTATGTTATTGAGCAAATTGTTTCGAAGGTAGATTACGCTATCCACATTGATGGATCAAGTAAGGTTTTCCATGTTGATATGCTGCAGAGGTTTCATGAGAGACCAGAGTATCTGTATTCTCATACTGGTATTAAAGGACATACCTAATGTCGTGTCATTCTTTGACGATATAGCATGCCATACGTCGACATGGTCTGACCATATTCAGACACTAACAGTAATTTTTCAATGATTACGCCAGTTTGGGCTAACTGCTAAACCCGCAAAGATGGATTTGGCATGTCCAGAGATAATATTCTTAGGACATATCGTGGGTAGAGGTGTTCAGAGACCTGAAGTAACAAAAATTGACAAGTTAGTAGGGTTGCAAATCCCTAAAACAAAGAAACAAGTCAGAAGCTTAGTGGGAATTTTAAATTATTACAGAAAGTTCATTCCAAATTTTTCCTCCTTGTCATCTTCTCTTACTGACCTTACTAAGAAGGGACAACCCGATAAGGTCCAGTGGACGTCTGAATGTCAGACATCATTTGATAATTTGGTGACAGCATTATCATCGTCACCCATTCTGATATTACCCGATTTTCGATCTAATTTTATCCTCAGAACGGATGCGTCGGACTCTGGTGTCGGCGCTTGTCTTCTACAGGAGAAGAACGAATGTCTCCATCCTGTATGTTATGTCAGTAGGAAGTTATTGCAGAGAGAAAGAAAGTATTCTGTGATAGAGCGTGAGTGTCTTGCCATTGTCTGGTCCTTCCAGAAACTAGGACGTTATCTCATGGGACGAGAATTTTGTATCCAGACAGACCACAAGCCACTGACATTTTTGTCGAAGAATCGTTCGTCCAGCCCACGCTTGTCTAGATGGGCATTGGCTTTGCAGCCGTATACCTTCGTTATTCAACCAATTCCAGGAACCAGCAATCATATCGCCGACTACCTTAGTCGAGCCTAGGGCAAGATTTCAGGAGCTTATACATCGGAGGACAGGAACATTGACAGGATCTGTGTGAATGAGTCGACTTGAAAATATTGACATTATAAATATGATATGAAGAATGGTTGATAGGTTGAATGGTTTTTGATTCTGTATTAGGTATTGTGTTTAGTTAGCTATTGATGATGTGACACATATATGCATATTTCAGACCATATTGATCCCCATATTTTCCCCTGATTCCGGTATTTTATATACTAGGGGAACGGCTAGGTCAGTTTTTTTAGTGTAGGTATTGCTCACGCTCACTCGTTGACAGTCATCTTGATGCAATTTGAAATTAATTGCATTAATTTTTTCGGGGTGGGGGATGATGTCACGAGTGGAGTGAGTGCAATTAAGGGGATTGCTACAGAGCGGGTGTAGAGTAAGAAGGACTCACAGTAGACAGCAAGTTAAGCGTGCTGTTGTGAGTAAGGGGGGGGGGGGGGTCTGAATGAGGCGAAAGCGCTGTATAACTATCACTGCAAGTTAGAAGGTCCGACGGAGCGGACCTGTGAATAAGAGCCCAGCGGGCGGACATAAGTGAAAGCAGTCGGGAGACGGATGAGTGTTGTTCCAGTAATGACTGGTATGTAGAACGTTGATTGATTATTATGATTGATGTATTATATTATATTCGTCTATTACCATGATGTGAATAAGTATATGTGAGGAATGTGGAGGTCCTTGATATTGGATAGAGCAATGTGCGCCACGAGCGATAGATGAAAGTGAGTTCATGGATTTGTAGCGCGAGTGAGTAGTGTGTACTCCGATGGAGGTGTGTTACCGTAAGATGTGTGGTGAGTGAAAGGTGAACTAGTGTGTGTACGCTTCATGGATTGTAAGGAGAGGTGGAGCGAATAGAAATGGTAGGGTATTATACCAATGTAATGTTATTCTTGTAGGTGTCGGGGACGGGCCGCAGAGCCACCTCGATGAGCACAGGGGATAGGCCAGCATAGGGCCGGAGGCCACACATAGGCCAGAAGTGAGGCTGTCAGTACCGGACAGTAGAGGCACATAAAGTCGTGGCAGTCAGGTCACGGACAGGGACGTAGATATGAGAGTGAATGAGATACTATGTTGTTGCCATGTTGATAGGCTAGTGAACTGATACTATGTTGTTGCCATGTTGATGGCTATGGAAATAATAATGTGTTATCGCCCTGCTGAGGTGCTAGGGGAGTGCTAAGGTGTATGACAATAGGGAGGGGATATTGAGAGACTGAGGTGCCAGTGAATCATTAATGTACTAGTAAGACCCTGAGGGGAGAGGCTGAGGCCGAAGTGCCTTTAGGAGTAACTACCGGATTGTGGATCCGAGGGAGAGGGTGTGTGAGAATAAGGCCGTTGTACGGCAGTCATTTCAATAATATAATGTATGTAATTGCGCTATTATATGTATAATTATGTTTAATAAATGTGTGAGTCTGATGGGTTGTTTTGTTAAGTGTTAAACTTGTTTGTTCGTGATTGTCGTCCTGTCATAAACTATTACATCTCCCAGTCTGGGATTTGTGACACTCAGTGTGTCACCAGCCTTAAAGTTATTGACGCAAGTGTTTTTATTATTTTATCCTCAGTATAAACAGTGTATTCGCGACTCTCGCTGACGCACGTTGGCAAGCGTCATTGGACTCACTGCACTGCAACTTACGTTTGTTGTTTGTTTTTGCCTGCGAGGTTCCCATGACTGGAAAACCCGAATGCTAAATGTCCCTATCCCAATGACGTCTCGCCTCATCCTTTAAACCACGGCATTGTTGTTGTTTTTTGCGTCATAACAGTTACTTTCTCCTCTCACATTGCTTTCTTTCCAGCCACGTCTCGCCCTCCTCATGCTCTCCTCCCCTCCTCTCTCTCCTCTCTCCTCTCTCCTCAGGGTAAACACAGTGTACTCCTGGCCATCACTGACGCACGTAGGCAAGCGTCATTGGTCCTAATGCTATGGACTCACTGCCCTGCAACTTACCTTTGTTGTTTGTTTTTGCCTGGGATGTTCTGATGACCAGAAATACCCGAATACTAAATGTCCCTATCCCAATGACGTCTCGCCTCATTCTTTAAACCTGGGCATTGTTTTTGCGTCACAGCAATTACCTTCTCCTCTTACAATGCTTTCTTTCCAGCCACCTCTCACCATTCCCATGCTCTGCTTTCTTTATTTTTTTTATTTTTTGTCCAACCTTCATAGAACTTTAACACGAGAGATTATTGCCCAAGGGAAATCACCCTTGTCAAAACTAAGGGAGTTGAGCCAGGCACAATTAGGAAGCCGCTCCTTAATACACACCGGAATATCCTAGAGGCTTTTGTTCCACCATCTCCCTGGCAACGATATTTTTGTTGTTACTGTTGAAAACTGGTGTTTTGTTGTTGTTGTTTTCTTAGTTGTTTTCAAGTTTTTTCAAGTTTTTTGTTTATTTGTTCGTTTGCTGTCGATGACGATGGCATTGTTGTTCATTTTGCTATCAAAACGTTTCTGAAGGTTCGTGGAAAATCGTGGTGAATATCGTCAGGGAATCCTGGAGCTTATCAGTTATAGGCAGCCAGCCAAGATTGAAAAGTCGTCTCTAAATCAAAAGGACGGCATCGGAATGTTAGAAGCAGGCATCCAGCATGAATCGATAGGGGAAAATGTGGAGAATCTGATGCACCCGGATGCCCTGCACGAAAATGGATATTAAGGCAGTAGTTAGCAATTAAAGTTCATTATTTTGCATAATTTCAATGTGGTACAAACGGAGCTCCATACTTTTCCTATGCACACAATAGCTTGAACTGTTGCACCGCAAAGGTGCCGCGTCACATCCCAAGAGGTGAAAACCTGAGCGATTTATTGATTCAATTGACACCTCTGCGGCAACTCTATTCGGTAACCATCTTTTGATTTGGGGAATTCTTGGGGGGAAATGTTATCAGGTGGGCGGGCTATCGTAATTGGTGGCAATTACACACCGCATCCTTGCTTCCGTTGCTGTCGTCAAATCTGTTTGACAGGAATTATGACCCACTGAAAATTGAGATATTTCAGAATATCACCATAGAAACCATTACGGACAGTTTACTGAGTATAGAGGTGATGTAGTGTGGCCTGGTTATTTCCGTCTTACGCCAGAGCCATCATAGACAGTTTGTGACATTTCTATAAAAAGAAAAAAAAAAAAAAAACGAAATTGCTTGTCGCATCAACCTATTAAATTTACTGGTGTATCAACTTCAGTTGAATTTATTGCCAGCAGCTGGGTGGCCTACAATTTCCCTTTTAGCACAACTGAATAGGGCCTACTCCATAACATATACACTTAAGCAAAATATTTCGCTTTCCTTCATAAATCATGATTGCAGTTTATCACCTTGCATCTTTCAACAGTAACAATCCCCATTTTCATCCAATAATATAATATATCTCTTAGATGTATTAGTTTTCCACTCACTATACACTCAGGGTTTGAAACTTCTCAAGGTGTCGCCCTTTCTTTTTGTGCAACTTGTGCTTCTTGAAGCAGGATAAGAATAAATTTTTTTAAAATATATTTACGAAACATATATTTTTTCATACGTACCTTTTCTTATTGATAACATTTTAATTGACCAAGCTGTGAAAATGGTGCCAAAAGTAAAGCATCCCAAAACAATGAAGAGCGCCAAGTGCCAACGCGCCGTTCAACGTTTTTTTGTTGTTGTTTTTTTTACGTCTTGCTCGATAATGTAGGGTATTTCCATTCACTGCATAATGTGCTTTAAAGTACGGGCAAGGCCAATTAACTGTATAATTTATGGAATGGAAGGTAGGTGTTAGGTTACTTATGCAGAATAGAAGATTTATGGGGTCTATGTCGTTGCAACGGTAGTAAATTTGGCTAGCAGGAAAAGCGGACATGTCTGCAGCCTCCCCATTTGAACCCCTCCCCCCCCCCCCCACCTTTTTTTTTCCTTCTCCTTCCCTTTCTGTTGTTGGTTGTCAGCCAGGGTTGAATGATTAACCAGTTTACACCATTTGAAGCAAAACAGCAACAGCAATTACATAAACGACAACAACATCTAAAATATACGTTTACAACAACACTGATAACAAAACAGTAGCAATAGTGATATAAAGGAGAACAACCAAAATAATAAATTACTACACTGATAACAACACAGTAAGAACAATGGTGTAAATGGCAACAACAACTAAAATCTAATTTTACAACAACACTGATAACAACACAGCAAAAAGAACAAAAAAGAGCAGCAAAAACCCCAGCGTGGACCAATGTTACTTTACCACACTGTTATTTTATTAACACAGCTATATTACAATTAGGTAAGGTGTAGATCAATTATATTTCAAGAAAATAAAGTGTACTTCCAGTAAATTAAAAATGGAGGTTAAATCAAATGTTCAAAACGATCTCCTTATTCCCCTAACCAGAGTTGGCACCTGTTGGACGCAGAATGTAAATAAAATATTTGGCCCTTTACGAAATATAAAAACCTCACAAACTCTGTGAACACAGCAAGCCTTGAAGCAACGTTTTCCCTTTTCCCTTAGGTTTTATTGCGTCGTTTTGGTATTATTTCCTAAGCGTGGGTTTGCTACCTACAACTTTTGTCTTTTGGCTGTTCTTATAAGTATGAACGCACCCCAAACGTTTTGCGCTAGGGGCGTGTACATCATCATCATCAGTTGCCCTGTCTGGAACAGTCATTGGCGATCATGGCTCTCCACTCGGCTCTGTCATCAGCCAACGTCAAGAAGGAGTTGTTGTTGTAACGTTTAATTGTTGTCCATGAATTAAGACTTGATTAAGGCTGTTGTAAGGAATATCTCGAGAGGATGTCGGGAGGAGCTCTCCAGCTCTGGAGTCACAAAGGTCTTCAAAATACCTACCCCTAGAGCAGAAAATTTGAGGGGACATAAGTACTTGTTAGAACATTCTTTTCTAATTGCCATATTTTGACTTAAAATTCGGTCCTGTATAGCGATGACAAAAACAACAAAGCAGCTTCACTAGGACAACTCAATCAGTCTAGGGAAACATGACACTCTGTTGTAATGTAATGTCTGTACAGCATGCATGTGGCCATATTATTGCACCATGGAATTTTCTTGTCCGGAAAAAGAATACATCAGTATACGGAAAAACAGTGCGTGTTGTTTAAAAATTAGGTTTTGTCTGGAGGACATTGACTCTCCCAGCTAATTCGGTGCACATGATTATGACAGGAAGATAATTCAGTCTGAAAAATGGGAATTCAGGCAGTGTCCACGGGTAAATAACTCTTTCCTTAGAAAAAAGAAAATAATATTAAATTTAAAAAAGATGAAATTTCAGAAGTCACGCGTCTTAAAAGATGCCACCGTAACATTGTCTTACTCAGTCTTCACAAAATTGCATTTTGGAAAAATCCACTGTAGGCGTTATTTATTTGATTTTTGTTGTTGTTGTTGTTGTTGATGTTGTTGTTTTTTCTGTTTAGCAAAGCTTTCGTAGTTTAATGAAATTCTGCAGAAAGTCTGAACTTAGTTATTACAGTTGAAATCGCTTTTTAAAAATATTGTGCATTCTTTCTTTCTATTTCGTTCGTTGCATATTTAAACCTATTAAGATTTTTCTTTTCGTTAAATCACAAACAAACGAACGTTTAGCATTCGTAATTTAAAACATTTTTAAAAGCACCAAACTCATCATCTTATTAAACCGAAACTTTGCATAAAGATTCACATGGATTATTATGCATTTACAATAATTCACATAAAACTTTGTGACTTTATTTTACAAGTTTTGTAAATTTTACGACATTTCTGGATTTGTTCATAAGAACGACCCATCTTAAAAGTGACTCCTTAGAGTGAAAAGAGCAGTTTCATACATTTCAGCGAACAGATTATAATAGCCTGTTATGAATTGATAGGCGGGTCCTTTTTCCTGTTTTCGTCTTGAAATACCAATGCCTCCAAATGGGTCTAGTCGTGAAACAAAACACGGACTTTGTGTCATGTTAGTTTCATGAATGTTTTCATGGAAACACTCTTTCTTTTTTCTTTTTACTACCTGGTCTATTTTTGACGTTTCCTTTGCGCTTTCCATTTCCGTACACATGGAAACAGCTTAAATCTATCAGGTTAAAAAAAAATGAATGTACGGAAATGGCATTTCTATACATATGAAAACGTTCTATTTCTCTACTTAAAGTGATTTTGACGTCTCCACTACCGTTTCCTTTTTCGCACTCATGAAAACTCAGCTTTAGAGGGTCAGCGTATGTTTTTTTTTTAAACTGGGCCTAAAAGATAATGATTAGATCTAACTCTTACTCGTTAGCTTGCTATGATCTGTGTTAGTTTCTCTGGGAACAGTCTTGACATTGATGAGTGAGTGAGAGCTGCTGATAGCCACACTCACGGGGGCTGGTTTACCAAACACCTAACGTGATTACTGCTAAGCACTACCATTGTCTGTGGAAACTGCAGTTGGATTTTACAGGAGCAGCTGACGCTGTTCCGCTACCAGACTCAGGAGTGCTAATCCACTGGTCCTACGGGGTTTCTGGGAACATAATTATTATAGACACTGTGTGACCCACATTCTCAAGCTTGTAACTATGTCGCAAGGGCCGAGCGGTCAAAACGGCTCTTTTCTGGGCCAAGGGCGATCTCAGTCGAAACGGAGATTTCATCCGAATATGATTATACACTGCGTGACCTTAGGTTTTGCTTGTTTCAACTCCACTTCTTGCACAACTGAAAAAGTCGACATTCAACGTTTGCGGCTTTGGATATTATGATAAGGAATTAGAAAAAATTGGAACTGTGAAACAGCTTGACAAGCGCTACAGCGGCATTTCTAACAAACGCCAAAGTATGCATTTGTTATACCTCATCAACATACTAAAAGATCTCCAGTTTTTTTCAGAAAATGGAGATAGAACAAGCGACTATCTCTTCTGTGGATGTACAAAATGTTTTTTCCATGAATTGAATGCCTGGGCGACTAGGCATGACGAAATCCTACTTGAACATCGGTTTGTTCAGGTGGATTGTATGACTGTGTGGCTCATGTACGGATGTAGGCTACATTCGTTCAACAAACCCGGCATTTGAAAAAAACAAATTTAAAATTCCAAGCGCTTAAAATACAATCTTTGCTCTGTAGCACGGTTTTCATTCATCCGGCTTTGTACAGAGAAATGCCGCTAGTCACGTTTGTATATCAAGGAGGGTTAATCAAAGATATCCAATGAAACGAATGATGCTCGGACATGCGCATTCTTGAATGAGTAAACACATGGCCTCATTGGGCAGGAGGATGATGCATAGTCAATGCGTTTTTTTTTCTAAAATTAACCCAATGATGAAAGAAGCCTCGGGGCATATCAGCTACAGAGCCACGTTATTGAGACTAATTGGACTGGAAGAATATGAGAAAATAAGATGTGATTCTTTTTTCACAATGCCCCTTGTCCTGGTATCTGGGACTCTTAACAAAGCCAGTGGTTCTTTACTTTTTCAAACCGGGTTCCCAGTCTCTACATTCGTCTTTCACGGCTTTTTTATTTCCTCACAAGCTTAAAAGCCGCGCCACAGGGCGTTATACTGGAATGCAACATTTATGACCATGATTAGTATACAACTATCATGTGCCTAGAAACGATATTAAATATTTTGTAATAAATTTGCTTTCTTGCTATAGTAAGTCGTTTCCAATAACATAAGCAGATCTTTAAAAGAAAAAAATACATGTGCTCTCATGTAAAACTGGGGTTACCACCCTGGGACAAATTTACCCGTCACTGGTAAAAGTTTGCTCACCCATCGTGTACATTAGCTAACTCTGGATTTATTCTGGTATCCCGGCATCTCTTCCTCATTAGTTGTTCATAAATAGGTCAAATAGCATTCTTATGTGCTATTATTATCATTGTTGTTACTGTTATTTTTTTAACTTAAAATAATAATGTAAAGAATAGTACTTTAAACTTTCCCCCCTGCCAGCTGCTTTATTGTGGTAGAAATGTGAACTGAAATTAATGACCAAAATTAGGTGGGGGTAGACTGGCTTTCGAAAAGTTGCCTGAAGTAAACGGAACGAAACAGAGTGGGAACCCTTGATGTACAATACGCCGAGATAGCGTACATTTCCAGACGGGAAGGTGCTCCCTATACACCTTTCAGACGGCGTATTTCCTGGGCGTACCCTAACCACATGCAGTATCTGCTCCGAAGGTGTCTAACAATGTTGCATCACTGGTTACCACGGCGTCCAACAACAGATCTCTTAAACATGTGATGATGGCTCTGTTATTATTATTATTATTATTATTATTGTAACTATGATTATTATTAAGATTTTAAAGCATGGTCACTTATATTAATTCCAGAGACCTAATCTACGACACTCTTCCGCACACAACTTATGCTGCATCGTAACCTTAATTCTTATTTGGTCCAATTTCACATTTTGCACAACCGAAAAATTCGACGGTAAACGTCTACACGGCTTTAGTTATTTTAATAAGGGGTTAGAATAAATCGGAACCGTGAAACAGTTTCATGAGTGTTAAAACGCATTTAAACAAGTGTCAGAGTGTGCATTTGTTACATCTCTTCCACAATATCTCCAGATTTTTTTCTTCAGAAAATGGAGATCAACAAACAAAACCTAAGGTCCCAGCGTAATGTCTGCCAGTGCCAAATGTTCGTCCTGAGGCCAAGTTTATGAAAGCATGATAGAGATGGGTCTGTTTCTCCCCTTGTAGTCTAAGTAATGCAGTCTTCCCAAACTAAAGTATTATGGCATCGGACGAGGGTTCAACATCTAAGTAGTCAGACACAAGGATCTCAGATAAGATCTTAAACACAGGAATTCTAAGAAATTTACAAGCCCGTTGTGCTGATATGGTTTTCGGGTCATTTTCCATTGTTGTGGTAAAATCTTGTCTTTTCAAAGGCTTATCCGAGTCAAGAGCCACAACATATTATTTGGAAACCTATGACGTAGACGAGATATTCAGCCGTTATTATTTTCTATAATCTTCATTAGTGAGGTCTTGAACGGAGATAAATCAAAATCTTTAATGAGTAATGTTCTTTCCTAATGGATCCGGAGCATGATTTAATAGACATAATGGCTTGGCGTCGTGAAATATAATGGAGATTAATTTACCCATTTCCAGTACATTTTTATTTTTACTTAAATTTTCGAGAAAAAAAGGATGCTATATTACAATAAGGTCAGGTTTGACGTCTTGTGGATATTGATTTCCATTTGTTTATGTCCGAACTGTTCAGGACAAAGGGGATGTGGACAATGAGATTTCGAACCTGGAAACATCCTTGTTTTGTCTCTCTCTTTTTCACAGAGATTATTTCCATAGCTTAACATGTTCAGACTGCTGAGCTTATGGTTCTATATCGTGCCGAAGTGACAACAAGCTACAGTGATGATACTGAGCAAAAAGTAGTTTTTTTCGCGTGTGTTTGTGGGATTACTCTGGAAACTGCGGGAGACTTGAAGATCCCTTAGGTTAGATCTATGCGCAGCTATACTGTATGTTTTGGGATCCAGGTGCACCTAGGCACGGCGTGGAACCAACTTCATCATTTTTAGGGGGAAACTTTAACCCAACCCGAGCCCTGTGGTTGGTGAAAATGGTTTAGTTTAACTTTGCGAATAAGCGTCTTCAATTATGTTGTATTTTGCAGAGCCCTAACAATCGTCAGACCAAGAAAAAGAAAAAAAAAGAAAGAGAAATCAAATTTGAAGAACTTGAAAATTGTACAAAAAATCTGCCAAACTATTTAGTTGTGCCGCGCCGCCTTTTGACCGGACCGGGATGGACACTCAGTTTGAAAGAGAAAGTCAAAGGCATGCTAGTAGATTGGACAGACAGAAAAAAATGAGTTTACGGAGATTGGGATTGAAGGGGGTTGGGGGGGGGGAGGGAGACTTAAAAGTGCAGAGAGAATACACAATGTACTCTTTTCCCTTTTCGTTTCTTCAAATAAATTCATTAAAAGCTAAAGAGTCCTAAAGAGCTTTTGACCTATGCAGTGCCCCAGCAGGCAAAGCTTTTGATGTTCCTCGGCTGACATTGATTGCATTGTCCGTGAGATCTTAACTAACTAGACGTATCCTCGTTTCAGCCTCTTCCACCCATTGCATGCTGGGACTTGATTCATCCTTGATTTAACCCATTCAGAGGTTTAGTTTGAAGAATTTGGTTGTTAGAATCTGTTGTATTTTTCATGTCTACACTACTTTCAGACCCAGCTACTTTTAGAATCCTGTCTACTTTTACACTTCGTTTCTAGAATCATAATAATTATTTACTTGCAGACTCAGTGTTTAGAATAATAAATTGTTTACTTTCCGATTGAGTTACTCCTTAGAACCATTTTTATTTTCGGATTCAATTACTTTCTAGAATCATATTTACTTTCGGACTCCATTATATTTTAGAATCAGAATTAGTTAATATTGGACTTGGGTACTTTTTTTTAGAATTATCGATACTTCAAGAGTCACTTGCTTTTCAGAATCATATCATTATTATTTACTTTTAGACTTGGCTTTGTGGTCAAGATATTCACAAGAGGACTGTTGTTACGAACTGGTGGCCAGTTTCCTAAAAAGTCATTGTGGACAAGTGGACAAGGAAAAGTTTATTTTGGCCAATGAACTAGTTCATCTAATCCTAGAGCCCTAGCTCTAGAAACTAACAAGAAAAGAAAACTGTGCAAGCAAAAGCCAATCTGGCCACACCACGCCAAGAGTCACTCTGTAAAAGTAATCGACCATTTCGGCCAGTCAGCCACCAGCTGTTTGATCCTGTCCAATTCCATGATTGTGGTTAGGGGCAGAGGCGTGCACCGTGTAGGGACAGGGCAAACCCTCATGTTAAATTCAGCTGTAGTTTGAATGTTGGGGACACGGTGGGCTAGAGGCAAGGTGCTCGCCTCTCATGCCGAAGGTACAGGGTTCAAATCCAGGTCGCTGCAGGCATGTTGAAAGCTTGGGATTTTTCTCATATTTTCCTGTCCCTGATTCTATGGTAGATAGGATCGAGCACCTAGTTTTCTCGGATAAGGACGAAAAATTCGGATGGTCCTTGCGCACGCTGCGCACGTTAAAGATACCTTGGCAGTTGGAAATCGAAAAGAGCAGGCCGAACAGGCCGCTGCCCGGGAGAAAAATTCTAAAAATAACAACAACAATGAATCCCTACTACAACAGGGAAAATAAAAACAAGAAAAGTGTGGTGTAAATGCCAATGGCAGCGAACCTCCTAAAATAAAGATCTATACACTTTGTTGGGATTACCTCTTGTCCTTGTTCCGACCACTGCAGGATGTAGCCCTCCGCCAACGATGTCCGCTCCTCTCCGTTTTCAGTCCGTCCCAGAGACTAATAGAATACCCAGACTGGATGAGCCCATTGTGTGACGTCACAAAACAGCGAAAGGTCCGCCATTGTAGGTTTACGGTGGCGGCCGACGCTTCAGCATAGCTCTACAATGCAGCGGTCGCTAAAAGTCCATACGGTCATCATTTATAACAATTTTAAAAAAAGGCAGCTGTAGACAATAAAATGAAAGGATAGGCAAGTTAATGCATTATTAATACATGTACAACCAATCTTGCCAAATAAAAAGAAATTTCTACTGCAGATAGAACTTGAATCGGAATTTCCCGAGCGGAGGCCATGTTGGTTATACGGCCGCATCTCATTAACTTCCGTAAAAAACGACACAGCCCGAAGCTTGTGTTTCCAGTCTGGTTGATTTATTAGTCTGTGGTCCGTCCTGTCCATGCCTGCCCACCTGTGTGCACAATAATCACCTCTCCATCGTCTCTCGGGATTAACTCATGCAAATAAATATTACTCAGTTAGGGTAGGATTAGGTTTAAGGTTAGTTCCAGCAGCCAGTCTGACGTCCCATTTCCTAGGGATGATCTCCGCCTTTCAGTTTTAACCCTTTGATTACCATAATTAATTCCACTTCTAGACTTCAGCCGTGATTACTATAATTATTTCACTTGCAATTCTTTTCTTTTGGCCTGGCTTCATTAGTTTAAGTCGCATTTCAAACATAAATAAAATGCCTGCGAAAAGGATAAAAATTGGGAAAGGATATTAAGACACTGTCTCAAAAGCCTTTGGACTTTATAGAACAGCATTTTGAGCGACGAAAGCAGACCAAACACATAGGCATAATAATTATGCTCCTGTTGAGACCAGATTTTGTTCCGATATATGGACCAAACTTATAAGAAAAGTTAAGAATCGCTAGCTCAATGTTTCACACAGTCCCAGGCTACATTGCTAATTTGCGATCCCTGGTTTCCCCAGTTCTTTCCCCGTTTTGAATAGACATCTGGTCATTTTTTTTCGAATATTATACTTTCACAGTTGTAATTATTCACACAATTTATGAAACTCAACTTCTTTATTACTGCAATGAAATGAAAAAAGAAATCCCTTTTTTTTTTCAATGAATCATAACATTTCCATCAGTCTACAAAGTACATTTTTTCCTAGTTAGGAGTGTCTAATGACCGAAATCCCCCCCCCCTCTCCCCCCTTAAAAAAAAAACAAACCTAGTCCCTATCAGAAGTCCCCACCAACCACCCGCTCTAGACAGAGAGTACTGGGCTGTCTAGAAAATATGTTTTACACATGAGGCTGTGATAGAAGGACTTGGCTGCTTAATGTGCTTTTGGACAAAGTGTTTCTTGTTCTAACTTGTGAAAAAAAAAAGAGGGAAATTAGAGATTCAGAGTATTTATGTGTATGCTGTAGACGGCTTCATATGGGCAAAAAAGAGCCGTTGGGATGGATTACAATTCTTCATTAGGCGTGCAAAAACGTAGTCCAGGAACACACTGGCTGTTTGTTAGAGCATCATATTATCGTTGTCTCTCCACAATGCCATTCTATCTCTCCTATTATCTGTTCTGCTATAGATTGATAAATGTAGAAGGCCGGATGTTTGGCACTCTTAGATGGTCGATGGCCAATTAAGATGGCTAGCCGGCACGTGCAAGATAAATCTAGCAAATTTTCCATGAACCGTATATCTAGATCTAGGCTACGTTGAAACGGCATTTTGGATTCGATGCAGTGACTATACTTATTGAACTTACTATTACACCACGATTTTACGTAGAAATACACAGATGTGATAACGTTGATTTTCGACTACCAGTATGTAAAGAGCGGTCAAAGGACGAGGTTTAAGGTCAAGATTTTTTATTCTACTCGCCGAAAATGCGTCTATTTTTGCGGCGAAAAAAAAAAAAAACGTAAACAAATAATATTAAAGAGTGATTTTTGTCCGAAATGAATAATTATGTCCATGTAACTCATCGTCAAAAATAGGGCAGAACACAAAGTTTAAGAATTTTTGGCCGCGTAGTCGCGAAGGTTCACCCTCTGGCTTCACTATATTAAGCAAGATCAGTTTCATGACCAGCTCATTATAGGTGGAATGGAATTCTCTTCTTCCGCAAACCACTGGCTCTCGCCTTTCTTCATCACAGGCCCATAGCGCACTGGGTTAATTCTGTTTTGCCTCGGTTTTGTGGACTATGGAGTTAAAGGGGACCTAGCGCACTAGTGAAACTGAAGCAATTCTGTCTGGCTATTGGATTCAATGGAAGTTCCAGTCTGAATCAAACCTGACGCAAAAAAAAAGCACAACCCATTGCGCGACTCTGGCTAAAGCTCGGATCAGAGGATCTTGTTTACAACCACATGTTTTATTGACAAAAGATTTACTTCAGTGCAGTGGAGTCATGCCCAGTTGTGCAACTTTTATCCACGAATTGGACTTGTACAATTTACATTCACCTCTTGCACACACTAGACATTTGTCATAATTGCCCTAAAGACACCACGGCAACCGCTGCTGTTATGTAAATTGCAAGGCGTGGTTCAGGGGCTTTCAATTTTTTGTTGTTTGGCCACTGCCGTCAAAATTCTGACCAGTATCTGAGCCCCAACTCCACACCCCCCCCCCACCCACACACCCCACGGGAAAGAAACGAGCAGGATAACAACAACAACAACAACAACAACAACCTCCAACCCCCCCGTCCTCTCTCTTTCCACCCATCCTCTCTCTTTCCACCCATCCTCCATTTCTGAGTTTTCTCTCTCCACCGTACCCACTCTTTCTCTTTCCTCTCTCCCTTTCTGTCCCTCCCTCCCCTCCCCCCCCTCTCTCTCTCTCTCTCTTTCTCTCTGCTTTCCCCTTTCTATCTTCCTCTATCTCCTTCCTTCCTCCCATATTCTCTCTTTTTCTCCGCCTCCTCCTCTCTCTCTCTCTTAAACAGTAATATGGGTAGTTGTTCGAGTCGGGTGAACGCAGTCTCCAGTTACCGTGTAACTTCATAAGATTACCACTTACAGCTCACCAACTGTCACTCCAACATAATGATTCTCTCTGCACCAGTACAAGATTTCACCTTTCCCCAAGACTGCGGTAACCATAAAATTCAAACAATACGTTTTCATAATATATTTTCAACTACATCCAAAGCTGCATCGAATGATCTTAGTTATAAACTGCTAAGCCGAAAAATAGGTATTATCAAACGTTCAAAAGTTCATCCTAACTAGACCAGTTGTGCCAAAATGAAACAGTTTCTTGCTTCTCTGAAAAGTAGCCAAAACCGATCAGTGACCGTTTTACGAAATGGTGTCTGTCACGAGCAGAGTTAGGGTCTTGGGGATGTTACGACTGCACGAGAGGCAGCTAACTCACACTCGGACACAACCACACAAGAAAAGTACTAAATAACTAGAGCGTATATATGTCAGGCCGGTCAGGCCATAGTTTACATAAATATTAATAACAAAACAAAAGACAATAGAGGTATATATTCAAACCAAAAAAACTCTAATTAATAACTTAACCAATGATATTCATGTAACTATGGAGGTACTGCAATCAATAGCAAATAGGTATATTATACGAAACTAGATATCAATTTAAAGTGACAGTTGAGTCGCCACTGGCCAGTCGCCAGGCAAACTCTCCATAAATCATATGGGCTTAAATGTTAGGAGAGCCCAGTACGTTCAAAGCCTACAGAAGCACTCTTCGGCTTGTAGGTAATTTAAGCAGTTGCCAAAAGACTATATTTTATGCACAATCACTATTCAATTCATCAACAATGTGCTATATTATTCCAATCATACTATGGCAATAGATCTATGATACAGGACACTCGTGGTCGAGTGCCAGCTGGGGTTTCCTTAGTCTTCCTATGAGGCTGTAGTTCTCTCTCTATCTCCGATCTCTATTATACTTGAACAAATAAAATATATTACCATTGCTCACGCCTACTGGGAGGCGCGAACATCAAAATAGCGCAGCGTGGGCTTTCAAAGGTCAGCCCACTCAGACCTTTCTTTCTAGAGCTCAGTCAGTCCGTTAGCAAGGACTTCTTGTCTTCAAAGCACACAGTTCAGGTACTGGTCGACCGGAGATACTTCACGACACGATGCTTCTGCTCGCCTGTATTCACTAAATCTGAACGTTACACGATGTCTTATACTATCTAACTACCCAGCGTGCTAGTCCGCTGGCCCAATTAGTTCAGCTATCTCATAGGTCGAAACCTCCCACCATTTTAATTGTAGTAATACGTCTGCACTATTCTACCAGCCAGTTAACGTGCAAAAACTTGTCTAGTCATACTTAACAATGTCAACTGTCCCCACCTTGTTTCACCCCTACTCCATTACTTATTAATCACGAACATTAAAGCCGACAAGCGTGACTCTAGCAGTTTAACTTTACATTTATTTACTCACCAACTATAATTTGGCGAGGACCGTTCAAGGCCACCAGCCAATTTCTCATGGCCCTGGTAAACAACAACAACTCACTCTCTGCGTGAGTTTTAACAATATCCGAATCATGACATATCCCCCACCCCAGTTAAAATTTGCAATTTTAACGATATAAATGATTATCGTAAGGGGAAGGCATGAGTCGAGAAATTCCTCGAAAGGTGAACTTAACTAAGAATACTAGGTAATAACTAAGACTAGTACTAAAGTTGAAAAAAACCTACAGGACGGGTATCATTGATGGACAAAACTTCATGAAAATCTTAAGGCTCCGTCCAAAAGTATATATCTCTCTGAGGATTAAATCTTACCTCTAAATACGTAGACATTAACAATCATAACTCTAAAATTTTAGAGTACAACACTGATCCTGTGCGAATGTCATCAGGAATGCATACATACAATGAATAATACTCAAGAAAAGATAACTATAGTAGCATCGATGGCATTAGTGGATCTGGACTCCTGGTCTGCCATGACTTCTCGTCCTCGACCCTGGGCAACAACGTCTGGTGTGGCCAAAATACGGGTCGACGTCAGTAAATTAGCTGTTGGAACAAAGGAAAGCACAGGGGTAGGTGAAAAGTGTTCACAATGGGTGAACAATATGTGATACCATCCCTCGGTCTCTGAATGAGGTGCTAATCAGTATCCAACGCCAATACATATGACAGACTAAAATACAACAAGATTAAGGTAACCGTGATAATAGGTCGGCATGGACATTATCTCCACCAGGAATGGCCTTTATAATGAAGCGGTATTCCTGAAGGGCCAGACTCCATCTGGTCAAACGAGCGTTCTTGGCTCGGTTCGATTTTAAAAATAACAACGGTTTATGGTCTGTCTCGATGACGAATTCTGTCATAAGTAGGTAGCGGGAAAACGCGTCTACGGCGTATACAATCGCCAGGCATTCTCGCTCTATAATAGCGTATCTCTGCTCTCTCGGAAGTAATTTCCGGCTAGCGTACATACAAGGGCGCAATAAGCCATCTCTTTCCTGAAGCAAAACAGCTCCAATTCCTTGGTCCGACGCGTCAGTTCGGACGGTGAAGGTGCGCCTAATATTCGGTAGGATAAGCAGCGGCGAACTGGAGAACAGTTGCTGCACTGTCGCGAGCGCGGTGGCGCACTGCGTATTCCAGGTAATTTTGTTGGGTCTGTCTTTTCTTGTAAGATCGGATAACGGGGCCGTAAGGGCCGAAAAATTAGGAACGAATTTCCGATAATAGCTTAAGAAGCCTAACAGGCTACGAACCTGCTTCTTAGTATGAGGAGCCTGGAGTTTTAAAATCTTACTTATCTTACTGTCGTCCGGTGTTTGGACGCCTTTGGCGATAGTATGTCCCAGAAAGTTAATCTGCGTATAACCCAGGAAGACTTTGCTAGGCTTAGCTGTAAGCCCGGCATCTCGAAGTTTACTAAGCACTTGACGAAGTGCTTCTAAGTGGCCTTTCCAATCCGTATGGAAAGCGCAAATGTCGTCAAAGTAGCTTAGGACGCATGGTGTCTGCTGCAATAGGATGTTCATCATCCTCGCAAATGTCGCTGGTGCCGTTACGAGACCGAATGGCATGAATCTCCATTGCATGAGACCCATAGGGGTCTGAAACGCTGTGTACTGTTTACTGGCCTCTTCCATTGGGATTTGCCAGTAGCCTTTAGACAAATCTATTTTCGAAAACACGGACGACTCGGCCAATCGCGCAAATAGATCTTCCTGATTCGGGATAGGTTCAGCATCGTAAATGGTTAGAGCGTTAAGCTTCCTGTAATCGATACAAAATCTAACGGAACCGTCTGTTTTCTTTACTAGTACAATCGGCGAGCAGTAAGGGCTCGTCGAGCGCTCAATGACTCCTAAGCTGAGCATCTTTTCCACCTCGGACTGTATGGTGTCGTGCGCTTGCAGCGGGCGCGGGTAGGGTTTGACAAACACGGGTACGTCCGAGTGCAACCGGATGACGTGTTGAACTAAGGATGTTTTACCCGGCAAATCAGTGAATACTGGCGAAAACTCCCGAACAAGATTCATGATGTCCTGTGTCTTACTTTGATCCAGCTCTGGATTGATATTAACGGAAGTCGCGTCCTCTGTGGCTTGCAAGGATAGGAGCGATCTAGTCATAGATAATGGCTCCCGGTCGTTGTCATCGATAGTGACCATCGCTGCGTTTGTTTGGGCCACAACATGGCATGAATGATCGTGATGAGTTTGATCATCGGTAAGATACTTTTTCAACATAATATGGAACACCTTATCGTTACCACGTATGGTAATGAGATAATTAACTCTCGAGAGTCGCTTTTTAACTAGAAAGGGGCCTTTCCAAGTGAGGAGTAGCTTGTTATTCGTTTCTGGTAACAGCACCAATGCCCGATCTCCGACTGACAGGGTTCTTAACCGACTACCCTGATCGCGATATCCTATAAATGACCTGGTCCGTACGCATGCAAATTGTCGAGCCAGGTCGCATGCATTAACTATTCTATGTCGGAGATCGACTATGTACTGATACGCGGATCGCGTATCAGGAACGTCGGTATCAGACCCGGCGTATAAATCGCGTAAAATGGCCATCGGGCCACGTGGTTTTCGACCGTATAACAGTTCAAACGGGGAAAAACCCGTTGTCGCATTTGGGAGTTCCCTATATGCGAACAAGATGGCCGGAAGTCGACGGTCCCAGTCACCAGGTCTATCGGCGGAAACGCGTGCCAGCATAGTTTTCATGGTGGCATTCCAGCGCTCGCAACAGCCATTGGACTGTGGATGGTATGGCGACGTAAGTTTCTGCCTAATGCCCGTGAGTTCCAATACTTTCCTGAAAAGGTCAGAGGTGAATTGCGGACCTCTATCGGATAATAATTCGGACGGGAATCCGACACGTGTGAATATGGTCACCAATGCCTCGGCGACGTGATCGGCCGATATTTCCTTTAAAGGGACAGCCTCAGGCCAAAGGGTGGCATAATCGATTACTGATAGAATAAACCGATGGCCTCTATCCGACTTCGGTAATGGCCCGACGATGTCGACGGCAACTCGCTGAAATGGAGTGGAAACCGGCGGCATCTCTTGTATAGGTGCCCGCGAAGTTTTTCCTTTGGGGGTTCTTTTCTGGCATGTATCGCAACGCGACACATAGCTATTTATGTCCCCGTAAACCCCGGGCCAAAAAAACTGAGACAGGACTCTCGATTTTGTTCTCGCTTGGCCTTGGTGGCCCGCTAATGGCGTGTCGTGCGCGAGGCGGGTGATGTCTCGGCGAAATGATCTCGGTATGACCAATTGCAAAATAGTTTCGCGCTTTCCCCGAAAAACGCGATATAGGAGGTCGTCTTTAAGGCAGAACCTGGATGTATCCGGGTTGTCCGGATCAATCTTAGCAAAGAGGGGCTTTAGTGATGGATCTGTGCGCTGTTCGTTACGAAAAATCTCGGGGGTTACATCCAAATCGACGACAGGCGATCGTAATGTGTCGTCACTCTGGCGACGCGATTGTTGTCTTGTCGTGACACACGCAATGTCGTTATCATCCCAAATCCCGAGTTCGCAATCGGAGACGTCCTTTAAGTGGGGAATATTCCCAATGATTAGGTCGGCGACCGGATTTGGTAGCACGCAGGCCGTGACAACACCAGTTATAAACGGTGTGTCAACATATATTTCCGCCAAACGAAAATGTTCAACTGAACCACCAAAAGTAATGCATGTCGCATCGCGATCCAGGAGTTGTGCAGGACGGACCAGCGATTCACGTACACCGACGGTCGTACAGCCTGAATCTCGCAATACGGATGCTCGTATGGCGTTTACTCGTCCCTCATACAATGTCAGCGCGCCTCGCTCGTGGAGGGCGGACATCACTGGAATAACTTTATCTACGGTTTCGGCATTCCTAGTTCTGTAACCGCGGTTTTCGGTGAATGCTACAGAGCATGCATTTGCCGCATCTAATCTAACTCTGCATTGTCGCGCAATGTGGCCTCCGGCGCCACATCTATAACAGTAGACTGGATTATCATCCCTTCGAGGTGTACCTCGATAAGAAGGAAATGTGGGCGCTTGATAGTAGTTGTTACGCGGTCCTCCGGTAGGGAAAGGACGTGTATATCGGGGTTCCCAGTCCCGAGAAAATTTATGGGGATTCGGTTGCCTCCTGCTAACCCGCGGCTCGGACCGTGGACGAACCTGCGGCGACTGTCGAAAGGGCTGTCTTGATTGTCTCGACGGTACCGGTGTCTTAGTAGCAGCGCCGGCGTAACACGGTTCGCTTACTTTAGCTTTAGCTAACGATCGATTAGGGTGAGCTGCAGCATACCGTTCCGCTATCGATGTTATCTCGACGGTAGTTTTGGGGGCTTGTTCCTTAAAATGCGCCACCAGGTCCGTGTGGCAGGACATATATATTTGGTCTTTAATTATCAAATCATATAGTTTCTTATAGTTTCCCTCTTCCACACCGGCCAACTCAGTCCAACGGCTGAGTAGGTGGCGGAGGCGGTCCACGTAAGTAGAGAAATTCTCAGATGCCTCCGGCTTGCAATCGCGGAAACGCTTATGAAATCCATCTTCCGTATGTTGGAAACGCTTTAATAGCGCGGTCTTTAGAATGTCATAGTCCCTAGCGTCATCAATAGTGAGGCTATGGAAAACTTCCAACGCTCTCCCTGTCAAAAGATTGGCGAGGCATGACGTGTACTCATTACGCTGCCATCCCGCGCAAACGGCATGGAGTTCGAAGCGGTGTAGGTAGGAATCAATACGATCAACCTTATCATTAAAGGTTGGCAATTTAGGCTTCGTTTTATTATTGGAAGTAACTTCCGGAGCCCCGGTAGGTTGGGCTTGCTTCGCTTCTAACTGTTTCAAAGCGAGCTCGTACTCTCTTTGAGCCTGTTTTTCCGCGCGTTCCGCGGCTCTATCTTCTCGTTCCGCGGCTTTTTCTTCTCGTAATCTCTCCGCGGCCTTTTCTTCTCGTTCTTCTTTCAGTTTCTGGTCTACCCAAGAAGCACGCTGAGCTTCCGGTATGCCAAATGATTGGGCCAGTTCCAAATATTTCTGTAGTTCGGCCATGATATCGGTCGATAATACGATATAATAATGTCCTAATCGAGGACAGCTCCTGAAAAATCTCCAACTTTATTCTCCCTTGAAGCAATTTATCAATTGCACTCTGCGGGTGCTCGTTCCTGCAGTATGAACGAAATTAACGAAATCAACAACAAACTGTACGTCTTAGTCAACCAAGTAGTGGTTGAGCTATCTCAGCGATCACTTAACTCCACTTATTTCTCCTAATCCTCAAGCAGTCAGTCTACTGCTTCCGTGATTGGTCGTTACTAACGATACCAATGTAATATTCCCAGTGTATTTTCCGTACACTCCTAGCAGCGTTCCCTCTGCTATAAATCGGAATAAATCAATATTCACGATATGAACTTCCTTGGCTATACCAGCCTAACAACTCTAATATCCAGATTATCTCTCAACGTGCCCTAGACACGTGATTTATCCCAGGCAATAATATAGCAAGTATGAATACAAAATATAATAATGCAACACTATAATGGAAAAGAATTACATGGAGAGTAAGACGAGACTAACAGAAAGAACAAACGACAACAGACCTGACTAACCTGAAACTATCTACAAAAAGGTAAGAAAAAGAACAGGAGAGACGTCTTCCTAAAATACGAGGAAGATAGAACGCTAACAATCTATACGAATAACAGGTCCCTACAGAACTATTCAAGGCAAAGCGTATCTCCCATCCGTTTTAAACGCCATCTAGATCTGCTAGTCTGGCAAAAAGAGGTATGCTGAGTCTCGATCCCTTCCAACCTCCCGCCTATCTAATCTAACACAAAAGAAAAAAATAATGCCTGTCAAAAGTAGGGGAGCTGGAACGACGAACCCCTCAAACGAAGACAAATACAGATGGTTCACTTAACTGGGCAAAATGGACTGGCTCTTTCCTTTGGTCCACAGCGCTGGTCTTGTCTTTTCCTGATGCTAGCTGTCAGTCCCTCGTAGTGGTCCCAGGATCAATGACGAGAGGACATGCCAGACATGTGGGGGAGAAACAAAAAAAAAAAATCAGCAGTATACAAAACTATAAACTACAAAAATTACATAAATAACAGTGGAGTCTTATAGTGGTAGACCTGCAGCTGTTGACGGGGTCCTCTTCTGATGATAGTAGTGTTCTCTAGATGTCAGAAGGTGACGGGTCCTCTTCAGATGTCAGTGGGGTCCCCTCCAGATGTCACGAGCAGAGTTAGGGTCTTGGGGATGTTACGACTGCACGAGAGGCAGCTAACTCACACTCGGACACAACCACACAAGGAAAGTACTAAATAACTAGAGCGTATATATGTCAGGCCGGTCAGGCCATAGTTTACATAAATATTAATAACAAAACAAAAGACAATAGAGGTATATATTCAAACCAAAAAAACTCTAATTAATAACTTAACCAATGATATTCATGTAACTATGGAGGTACTGCAATCAATAGCAAATAGGTATATTATACGAAACTAGATATCAATTTAAAGTGACAGTTGAGTCGCCACTGGCCAGTCGCCAGGCAAACTCTCCATAAATCATATGGGCTTAAATGTTAGGAGAGCCCAGTACGTTCAAAGCCTACAGAAGCACTCTTCGGCTTGTAGGTAATTTAAGCAGTTGCCAAAAGACTATATTTTATGCACAATCACT
>OZ007582.1:9507893-9547893 GCA_963931925.1 Onchidella celtica
TGTAAAATTTCATGTTACTGATTTTTTTTTCATCTCATTTTTATTTCATAGCTTTCTTTTGTTTGTTTCTTTATTTTGATTTTAATTGCCTCGATTCAAACACAGATAAAATACTATAATTAGCTAGCATCTCTGTCTTTGTCACTGTATAATTTAATTATGTTGGAAATGTTACTTTCCCATTTTCCCTCGTCCCAGGAGGTCATCGTGACTGTCCCAGATACTGGAAAGTCCCAGATTTCTCGTTAAGAAGACGCTCTCAAGCGTACTTTACTATGGTATAGACTTAATGATGGGCAGTTCCCTTACATTACAGGGCGATTTTGAACGAACCGAGAATGATACGATTTCGATCCAATGTTACAGTCGCGGGAAGTTCTTTGGTTATCGAGGGCCTTAACATGAGGAAGTTGGTCCTCTGCTCTTGGCTTTCGTCCAGGGACATTCCATTTTAGCTGACGTGACGTTCAGACATTATTTTTTAAGAAAGAAAAGGCTACTAAATAAATAACTAACCATTTACTTCAAAATGGATTGATCAGTCCTCAAGAAAAATTGGTACAGAAGTGATAAAAATAATGTGTTTTAAATAATAGAAATTAAAATGAATGAATTCAAATGCCTTCGCTTTAGTTGGTAACTGATGGGACAGAGAAAATGCCATGTGTTTTTACATAGTATGTTTTACTACATTCAAAAACATGCATTTGAGCATACAGAAAAAGAATAAATAATCAAGTTTTACTTTTCAACACACTGCGACCATTCGTTTGAGTAACTGATGGGAGGTTGTAAACATGTGCCCTTTTCCAAGATGGTCACCAGGTCACATTATCACGCAAAGAAGATAATGCTAACCGAAAATGTTAATTTAATCAATACCTTTACAACATAACTCTTACATTTTTTTGCCATGTTTGCCATGCATGGTCTGAAAAATGGCTCTTAGGTAACATATGGAATGTCCCTCCACTAGTTCTCAGTACTGAGTAACATTCATTGAGAGGCAATTTGGCTGAGTCCAACATTAGGTACTATTGCCTCAATACTTAACACTTTTGTACATCATCAGTGTCAGGAGCAGAGTTAGGGTCTTGGGGAGCATTCGACTGCACGAGAGGCAGCTAACTCACACTCGGACACAACCACACAAGAAACGTATTAAACAACTAGAGGATCTATATATGTCAGGCCGGTCAGGCCATGTTTTACATAAATATTAATAAACAAAACAAAAGACAATAGAGGTATATTCAAAGCAATAAATTCTAATTACTAACTTAATCTATGATATTCATGTAATTATGGTTCCTTATTGGATGTACTGCAATCAATAGCAAATAGATTCCACTGTTGCTAATATCAATATATATATATTATATATAATTTTCTTTATTATTATTATTTTCTTTCATTTATTTATCTATTTGTTTATTTATTTATTTATTTATTTTTATTTTTTTAATCTCTTTTTCTTTTTCTTTTCATTTACTGCGACTCCTGACATTGCGCACCATCCCTGTCTTGTGCTGTGAGGCATTATATGGCGCCTTCATCTTGGTTACTAACCAATTGCGTCACTTCCTGCTTCCATGCTTTTGGCGGACGGACGTGCTTTGGTGCTGCTAAAGAAGCAAGAACTCGCAGCTAAGTAAACTGTTTCACTTCGTTCCTGTTGAAGTCTTTTATTGTTCGTTTTTTTGTTTTTTTTCACTTGACAAAGGCGAAAGCCGAAAATTTATGCATTTTCTGTCTTCTCTTTAGTTTGCTTTGTACTGTTTGGGTTTTATTTCTCACGCGGGGCTTCGCAACATACAACCTTTTCTTTTTGCCCAATTTTGACTTTGCTTATAGCCCTGCTGCGACCCCACAGTTTTTCTGTGGTTTTTATGATATTTCGTCAATAGCAAATAGGTATATTATACGAAACTAGATATCAATTTAAAGTGTCAGTTGAGTCGCCACTGGCCAGTCGCCAGGCAAACTCTCCCTAAATCATATGGGCTTGAATGTTAGGAGAGCCCAGTACGTTCCAAGCCTACAGAAGCACACTTCGGCTTGCAGGTAATTATGCAGTTGCAAAAAAACTATTTATATATATGCACAATCATTATTCAATTCATCAACAATGTGCCATATTACTTCAATCATACGATGGAAATAATTCTATAACACAGGCCACTCGTCGTCGAACGCCAGCTGGGGTTTCCCTAGACTTCCTATGAGGCTGTGGTTCTCTCTCTATCTCTGATCTTCTATTATGCTTGAACAAATAAGATATATTACCATTGGTCACGCCTACTGGTAGGCGCGAACATCAAAATAGCGCAGCGTGGGCTTTCAAAGGTCAGCCCACTCAGACCTTTCTTTCTAGAGCTCAGTCAGTCCGTTAGCAAGGACTTCTAGTCTTCAAATCACAGTTCAGGTACTGGCCAACCGGATATACATCACGACACGATGCTTCTGCTCGTCTGTATTCAATAAATCTGAACGTTACACGATGTTTTATACTATCTGGCTACCCAGCAGTGCTAGTCCGCTGGCCCAATTAGTTCAGCTATCTCATTGGCCGAAACCTCCCACCATTTTAATTGTAGTAATAAGTCTGCACTATTCTACCAGCCAGTTAACGTGCAAAAACTTGTCTAGTCATACTTAACAATGTCAACTATCCCCACCTTGTTTCACCCCTACTCCATTACTTATTAATCACGAACATTAAAACCGACAAGCGTGAATCTAACAGTTTAACTTTACATTTATTTACTCACCAACTATAATTCGCGAGGGCCGTTCAAGGCCACCAGCCAATTTCTCATGGCCCTGGTAAAACAACAACAACTCACTCTCTGCGTGAGTTTTAACAACATCCGAATCATGACAATCATGGATTTTCAGTGGGCTCTAGTCTTGTGGCAGGGTCTCCTTCTGTCCTACCGTTCTTTTATCATTCTGTCCAGTGTGTTGCTTTTTTCCAGCACAATGTGACCGTTATCGTGCCGGCATGCTTTCTCCAAACTTAAACTCAAACCCTGTGCATTTCCAGACTTTTTGGTATTCACCCTGTGTATGTATTAGCTCTGATAGGTGAAGTATGAGATTGAATTTCTAATCCACAAAGATGATTTCTACTAAAGTGCCACTTGAAAGGGTTAGTTCCTTCAAATACCATGCCAAAAGAGTAGCGTATGCCCACGACCTTAGTTTTTGCTTGTTCTATCTTCATTTTCTGAAAAAACTGGAGATCTTTTAGTGTGTAGAAGAGGTATAACAAATGCACACCTTGACATTTGTTTCAAATGAGTGGTGCCACTTATCAGGCCGTTTCACAGTTCAGATTTTTTCTAATTCCTATCATAATACTAAAGCAGTAAACGTTTAATGTCGAATTTCTCAGTTGTGCAAAAGGTGGAGTTGCAACAAACAAGAACTAATGTCGCGTACTGTAATACTAACAAAAGACTGTTATAAATAGCGTGAGGCACCTTCAAAGAGCTGAACTTCCGAGTCATTCGTTACACACACACACATACACACACAAATCTTTTTGCTCAATATCTCAGGCTTCGATTTTTGTGACATGCTGGTGTAGGATCTATGCATTTCACCTGTTTCTCCATAGCAAAACGAAAGAATTCAATCCAAAACTGTAAGTAAAAGGGTTTCCTTTCCCAAAGAAAGTCTTCTACAAAAGGCTGTGTTGGTTACATAAAGAGCCTGCAGCAGTGATGACACTTATTTCAATACTCGATTCAGCCCACTTTGGCGACAATGTTACAGCATCTGCCCTTCGAGTCGCTTCGTCTAGTCCCACGTGCATCATCAGTAATTATCTGGATAACCGGGCAATTGTCCTAATTGCCGGTTGGAATAGCGTCACGATGCTCGCCTCTGGGTCTCTGAGACTGCTCAATACTGTACGTCAATGATTCTCAACATTTAAAAAAAGGAAAACTTTGACAACCCAACTAACGTCACTGGCAGATCAACCACTCTCACCCCGCCCGTCAACGTTATAGCCTGGTCAAGACTGCTCTGTAACTACGAGTTAACATAATTTAAAATATTATTATTATCTGTCTAATAAAAAACAAAAATAACTCGCACGTTTTTTATCAAGACCCAACGCTGCTCACACTGGTCAGATTTGCCTGGAATTTTACAGGTGCCTTTCTTTTGACCCGAGGAAGGATCTTTTCTAGATTTTGTGACTTGAAATGATGGGGAAGTATTTTTTGAATTCGCTTTGTGTCGCTAATACGTGAGCCCATGACGTTATCACTTCCTGCCATGGCGTGACAATCTTCATCTCCAAAGCCGACGGGGTGCGTAGGCACTGGCGTGCAAAGGGAGTGCAATAAGACTTACCTAAAAAATAAACAGACTATAGACCCTTTTCACTTCCGCGCTACGGTTGTTTGCGGGGAGCCGCACGGCTTCGAAAAGCACCGTGTAGCGTAAAAACCTCCACTTGCCTTTGTGATGGCATCTGAATATGTGCACAATCTAAGCAAAGATGCATTTTTATGCCAAAACCAGCACGTAACGGGTTTGTACAGTTGGGTGCCAACCAGAGGATGGCATCGTTCGACCGTTGTCCACCGCTTCCGCCCTACAAGTGGGGAAAACCCCCATTTTGTTTGCAAATCACGTGATATGGAGACGGTAAATGAAAAGGGTCCATAAACAACTAAAGAAGAAAATAAACCTAAAGGAGCGGGCAAGGTGTAGCAGATCTAATCTAATCACCCGGAACTGAAACTGATAAACATGTCATCCCGGGCAACCCCGGGTATCCCGGCTAGCATTCAGTATAAGTTTATGTAATATGGAAAAATCTAGTTAGAGATGGCCATGTTGTATCCCTGCTTTGTGAAATGTCTAAAACTCTCTTTTTATTTAGCACATTCTGTGTGTGTGTGTGTGTGTGTAGTGTGTGGGTGTGTGTTAGTGTGTGGGTGTGTGTGTGTGTGTGTGTGTGGTGCGCGTGTGTGGTGTGTGTGGGTGTGTGTGTGTGTGTGTGCGCGTGCGTGGATGTGTGTGGGTGTGGGTGTGTGTGTGTGGGTGTGGGTGTGTGAGTGTGTGGGTGTGGGTGTGCGTGTGCGTGTGTTTGTGCGTGTGTGTGTGCGTGCACGTGCGTCTGCGTGTGCATGTGTGTGAGTGTGTGTGTGTGTGGGTGGGTGTGGCCTATAGTTTTAGAATCATTGCCCTAGACTGTGTAGTCGACTTAAAGTCCCTGACCTAGTGCAGAGACCAGAGACACCAATCCATGGATTAGTCGAGGAGGGAAAACCTTCAGTCTCGTCTCGTCCGTTGGGTATTCACATTAAACCTATCATTTGGCTACTAGTAAAGTGCAATTCCCTGGCTGCATTGATTCGTTTTCTCCACCGTAGATGTATAGGCCTACATCTTTTTTATTTTACCCTGCAATTCCAATGTTTTTCTCTTTCTGTAATTTTGACTTAGGCCTACATGTAGGCTTTTGTCTGGGATTAGGCTAAATTGGTCTGTTACTCTGCAGATTGGCTTTTTTTCTGAGTAAATGGAGACGGAAATGGAAACCATTAAAAACGTGCTTCAATGAAACAAAAATAAAATCGTTGCACAATTAATATACAGGGGACTGACCGACTGACCAACTGACCAAAAACTGATTGGCTGACTGACTGACTGGTAGGCTGGCTAACTGATCGAGTGATTTATTGTCTGATTTACTGACTGACTGGAATTGGCTGACTGGCCGGCTGGCTTGCTGGTAGGCTGGCTGAAAGACTGACTGAAAGACTGACTGACTGACTGACTGGCTGAGTGAGTGACAGGCCGGCTGGCTTGTTGGTAGACTGGCTGGTAGACTGGCTGACTGACTTACTGACTGGCTGAGTAAAAGTTAAATGATCTTTACAGAAATAGATAAGTCCAGAAGAAGAATAAAATTTATGAATAAACAAGAGTGAACAAACTTTCTAGAGTATAATTATAGTTTATATTTTAGAAAGTAAAAAAACTGAACAAAAGAATAGAACAACAACAACAACAACAACAGAACTCAGTAGTTTACAATTCTGGGAGATAAAAGACTTCAGTTGGGTCCGATCCCCAGGATAGTCCTTACAGACAGCTATGTACTTATTTGCTTGGTAAACTACATACTTTCATAATTTTATTTTTTATTCCTTATTCATTTCTTATACTTGTTATGTACTTTAAATGCCTCTACTTGTTTATGAAGAAATATCTGTCTATATTACTTTTTATTTTGTTTGTTGAATTATGTACTTATTTATCTCTATTCAGTTATTTGTAATCACTGAGTCATGCACTGAATGGACACATTCCAAATCGCAGATTAGTCTGAGCCCAAAACAACAACAACAAGCCCTTATCCTGGACTTGTACTGTAACAATTAAATCAACTACAGAAATTCTAGATGGTCCAACTAATCCATTTGGTGCCATAGCTTACCCGAGTCCAGACACAAGAAAGACGTCAGAGATCGAGAAAGTGCGTGAGATGTTCCTTGTGTAGAGATCGCTATCGCTCCACTTCAGCGATTATTGTCTGTTTTATGGCTGGAAGTGTCTCTGTCTCTGAATGGGCGTGAAGGCGTGATCCCTAATGTGTATGTTATCATGATTTTTGGGCCATCCGTAAAGTGCGTGTTAAAGTTTGGCAATTTTTTTAAACCCCCCCCCCCCCCGCCCACGTACAGTATAGGCCCATTGCGAATGACGCCACAGAATGTTTTTGTTTTGTTCTTCCGACACCTAAGATGGCCGGTGGATCAGCTGATGAGTGTAACTTCCAGATATGTCTAAGCGGTTAAAATGCCTGCTGGTTGCATTGTAGTTGACTGTTATGACAGGGGTGGAAAGGATGGATCCAAGCTGGTCAGATTCCCTATCATCCGTGAAAAGAAGGGAAAGGAAGTGAAAGAATTGGCCGGACGTCTTCCATGTGAGTGTATACACGTGTCATTGTTTACTGTAGTAAACTACTTTTAGCTCGCCGCCGGTTGGTTCGCGCCGCCTCAAGTGCTCGCAGTGCAAATCAGATAACGAATCAAAATCAATGCTACAATCGCCATGGTGATGCGTTGGCCCTTACATCAAAGAAAGCCGATGTGCGCAATGGGCCTATTCATACCCTTGGACTCAACTCCCCCCCCCCCTCCTTATATGAGCATGTTATGGTCATAAAAATGTTGAATACTTTGTTGTCTGAGAACTTCAAATGGCATTTTGCTTAACAATTCCCAGTGTTCCCTCTAAGTTTGTGGTTGTCAGAGTGCGCAGAAAAAGCTTTTTTTTTTTTCAATGTGACAAATGTGTACACTTAATGCTTTTTGCAAATGAAAACACCTGGCTAAGACATATGAAACTGTATTGGCATGTCTTGATATAATACAAATGATTGCTTTCTGTCAGGCAAAATATTCAATATCTTAATCTGTACTTTTAAAGCTTCCAGTAAGTATATTTCCTTCGACCACTGGTTGCACAAAAGAACGTGGTTAAGAGGGAACAGTGACCATTACATTGTTTCGTGTTAAAGACTTGATTTTTATATAATCCAACAACTTGATAGATTTGTTGAAAAAAGGAAGTGAATGAAAGCAAACATGACTATTAACATTTCATTCCGTGTTCATGTGCGTGGGTGTGTGAATGAGTGAGTGAGCGAGAGAAGAAGTGAAGAAGGATGACCTTGACCATTACTTATAGTTAAGATCTTATGTCCATTTCCTTCGGGCAAAGATCATGTTCGGACTTTCCACAATTTTCTCACCCCCCGTCCTTTCTATAGTACTGGGCGGGGCTTCTGTTACCGTCTCCTGCTGTCCTGGCCTTCTGTTTATATTCTGTTTATCGTCTTGCTGTTTCCTGGCACAATGTGAGCGTTACCGTGTCCAAGTGCTTTCTCCACATTCAAATTCATATTCAAAACTCTCTCTTTCTCTCTCTTCCTCTCTCCTCTCTCTCTCTTTTCTCTCTCTCCTCTCTCTCTTTCTCTCTCTATCTCTCTTGGGTGGGCGCTCCTGGTAGGTTCTACTTCTGTCCTATCATCGTTATTATTCAGTCTGTCGTCCTGTTTCTTCTTACCACAACGTGGCCGTCATCGTGAAGACGTGATTTCTCAGAACTCAAACTCAATTCTGTAGTACCGGCGACTATACCAAGGATTAGCTCTGACATCCTGTCCCCAGCCCTCTTCCCCTATTTACTCCCTTCCCTCTCCAACATATCCCCGAGTACTTTTTTGTTTTCTTTCCCCAACAGTCTCCAACAAAAGATGTGAATTTTAGTTCCCCAAGTCTTCCTACCTACCCAACCGCACTTCCAGTAATAGAAATATTTCTACAGTACAATGCACATTCAGTTCTCCGAAGTTCACACGTGTCTGTAAATGACTGTTACTATTATTATTATTATTATTATTATTATTATTATTATTATTATGATTACTATTCGCGGCCTTAGTTTTTCTTGGTTCTTTATCCATTTTCTAAAAGAAAAAATTGGAGATCTTGT
The DNA here is from genome assembly GCA_963931925.1 of Onchidella celtica. Lineage (NCBI taxonomy): Eukaryota > Metazoa > Mollusca > Gastropoda > Systellommatophora > Onchidiidae > Onchidella > Onchidella celtica. The sequence goes on from OZ007582.1 coordinate 9,516,426, forward strand.
AGTATATGGAAGAGTTACAACAAATGCACACTTTTACATTTGTTAAAATGGGTTGCGGTACTTATCAAGCTGTTTTACAGTTCCAAGTTATTCTAACTTCTTATCATAATACTAAAGCCACAAACGTTTAACGTCTAATTTCTCAGTTGTGCAACGTGCCATTAGTGGAATTGGAACAAAAAAGATCCGAGCTCACGACATTCTCAGCGATGACAATTTTTAAAGTCGAGCCCTATCATCGCCACGTCGTGTTTTATTGTCTGACATTCTAAGCTTTTCACATCCGTATTTTGTGGAGGAAAAATTGTCTTTTTCCATTAGTTTGGCTACACTTTGCGCTGCATGCAGCATTCAATTATCAACTTCCGCGTTACGGTTGTTTGCGGGGAGCCGCACGGCTTCGAAAAGCACTGTGTAGGGCAAAAACCTGAACTGGCCTTGATGATGGCATCTGAATATGTGCACATTCAAAGCAAAGATGCATTTTTATGCCAGAGCCAGCACGTAACGGGTTTGTACAATTGGGTGCCCAACAAGAGGATGGCATCGTTCGACCGTTGTCCACCGCTTCCGCCCTACAAGTGGGGGAAACCCCCATTTTGTTTGCAAATCACGTGATATGGAGGACGGTAAATTGAAAGGGTCTATACGAAGTGCATATCCGTACAACATGTTGTGCACACAATTCGATGACGTGGGATGTAGTAGCTCTACCTGATCGGTCTATAATGTAAGCGCTCTTCTATGAATGAAGATGATTCATTCACATTGTGTGTTCTACGTCATCGAATTGTGTGCACAACATGTTGTAGGGATATGCTCTGCTTCTATAAAATCATGCCAGTCAAGATGGTGAAGAGAACATATTTTTATAAACCCGGGGGTAGACGAGGTTAATCTGTTTGTGCGCCAATGTGTTGTCGACAACAAACAATAAATATTACTTTTCATCCATTCTCTTGAGACCAGCTTATCGACAGTGACGTCATTCCGTTGCAGTGGGCAATACTTGATCTGACCCAGTTTGATCGAATTCGTCTGACGCAGTTGGATGAAATATAATATTTTCAACTCCAAAGCTTTTATTCTATAATAAACACGACACTTGGACATTCTCTCTTCAGTTGATGTTTGTGTATGGAAAAAAGCCTAAAAGTGAGATGTTGGCGAATAGTGGCTATCTTTTCGGTGGCTGATGTCTCTTCCATTATGGATTTCATTCTTAACAAGTGGGTTTTAACCCTTTGAATACTCACGCCGTGAAAGCTAAGTTTTTCCTAAGTCCAGTTTATACCAGGATTCACGTATTTCAGTTATATTCAATGGTAAATATGAATCTTAACCAGGGTATTGATCTATATTTAAAAACCAGGAATGGAGGAACAAGACCTGTAATTGATGCAGCAGTGAAGAGTTAACAGTAATGTTGTTTCAGTACTGAAAGGGTTATATTTTCCTATTTTGGTGGCGCACTGATGTAATTCTGTTTTGCATGTATGTTTTTTTCTGTTTTGCGTCTTTTAGTCTCAGTGCGTGAGGTCTCTCTGTCTGCCAGCCGACTCAAGACTGTTTTGTCGCGTCTGAACCAGTGAGATAGGTTTGTTTCAGGTTCTCTAGTGCGCTAGACCTGTTTATCTCAATAGTCCATATCTCACACTCACACCAAGACAAAACAGACTTAAGCCGGCTTTACACGGTACGTCGTTCTGACGGCCATGCAGCACGTCGTTTAGGCGCATGTCGTTTTCAATTTTAAGTGTCTCTGTTCTGCGTGCTTGCGCTTACATGAGCATCCGTAATGCTGTGCCGCACCCATCCGTTGTTTTGACGCGTCGAAAAGTAAGCATCGAGGATTGAAAAATTTGTCTGCTGTATGCGTCAGAAGCTCGAGTTCCTGAGTCCAGGAGCTCTTATGACAATCTTTGAAAGTATTTTTTTTTCTCAAAAATCTCATTTTTGATGGCATATTTGAAATCAGCGCACTAAACTCCATAAGGGCGAGGCTGGATTTCACTAAAATTAATTATTTCTGGATTTTTTTATTTTTTTTTAAAAACAAGCGAACGTTTTGACCTCAATCTAGGTCAAGAGTTCACTTTCTTGGAATGGGTGACACAGGCCTATTAGAAACGCACATCATGTAAACGCAAATCTTTGAAAAGACGCAGGTCATAATGCTGTGCGCTTGAATGCTGTACGCTAGAACGACGTATCATGTAAAGCCGCCTTTAGACGATAATATGATCTGATGCTCGCATGTTTGCAGTCTCGGTGACTCAGTAAGCTTATTTTCCGTAGCACTGTCTGCCCGAAGCGACAGTAAGAAATAAAAGGTTATATCACTTATCAGTGTTTCTTCAAAACTGGGCGATATCACCCCACGATATCACCCCCCCCCCACGCCCCCCTCCCCACCGGCGATTTTAATTTCCAAAGGGTTTGGGGGGAGGGCGGGGGGGGGGGCAAAAGTGAAGAAAAGAGCGACAAAGGGAAGAAAACAATGAATGGGATACAATTTCTGGGCCAATTACAGGGCAGCCACTGATTGGTTCAACAACACGAGTAGATGAGTTTTATGCACAGAAAAAGCCGATTTTTTTTTTTTATTTAAGTGCGTGCGATAAAGAATGCTGACTGTTTCATAATGAGTCATCAACACGCTTACTGTCGTCCACAAGGCTTTGGAAAACTTACCGTCATAATTTGTGTGCAGGCTGCCTGCTTGTGTAATGTATCTGTTGGGTTTTTCGGTGGGGCTGAGGGGGGGGGGGAGAAAGGGGGTGGGGGCGCAATGAAAGAACATTTGGAGCCTGAGGGAGCGATTGCCTGAAAAAGCTTGAGAATTACCGAGTCACATTAACATTTTGAAAAAAAAATTTTCTTATGAACCCAGCACCATCTGTTACTCTCTCAAACCGCTTGTCCTCTCATGAAATAGCACAAATGTATTCGCATGATTACAAATGGCAATTTTTGTTTTCGCCAATTTGTAAAATAATCTGTGACAGGGCCGTCTTAAAGCATGGGCACACTGGGTAGTTGGCGAAGGACCCCAATTGTTTAGGGGGCCCGGTGCATGCAAATTTACATTGGTTTTTGAAATGGGGCAGAAAATCCCGCACATTCCAAAAAAAAAAAAAATCGGCCAAGGGGCCCATAATTGTGTTAAGACTGTAGACTGTAGACTTTTGAAATGGGGATAGTATCATATGCATATTGCAAATGTATATGACTAAAAATGGATAAAAGGAATACATTCCAATTAACAATGAACTTCTGTGACCATCTTAAAGGCTCCCAGTTGCTGACAGTCCTACAGCTGTCCAAACTTATTCCCTGATAATTTATTATACGTTTATTGCGCCGTGCGCGAATTGCAACCTCCTCCTCCCAACTCCCACCCAGAACTCACTCGATCAACATAGTTCTCTTTGCAGGCGAAGTAGGTCGAGAGACTACGGCTACTGCACTGATCAAGTCCGATGCAGCTGTAACTTTATCCTGCGGCATTTCCCACTGTTTCATATCACTCTCGGGTATAATCCTGGCTAGGGGATTCTCACAATATGGTTATCAAGAATCTCAGTACCATTTTACATTAGCCGCGACCTTAGTTCTCGCTTGTTCCAACTCCACTATTGGCACAACTGAGAAATTCGACGAAATATTATACAAACAACGGGAACTCTTCAAGCAAGGCTTGAAGCCAAGACAAAATGTAACAAAAAGTTGAATTTTTCCTTTGCGTTTTATTGTATCGAGTGTATGTTATTTTCTATGATTATTGCATTAATTTGTTGTATACAATTTTTTTTCTTTTTGCTACATTTTGACTCAGAGAAGTTTGAAGTTTAGCATTGGCGGCTTTAGTTATTATGTATGGAGTTGGAAATAAATCGGAACTGTGAAACAGCTTGATCAGTGCCACAGTGCATTTTGCAACAAGTGTCAACATGTGCATTTGTTATACCTCTTCTACATACTAAAAGATCTCCAGTTTCTCAGAAAACGGACGTAGAACAGATAAGAACTAAGGTCATGTAGTGTCTGCCAGTCAGCGGCCCGGCCCAGTTTTCAGGGATGGTGAATTTCTGTTCTTTTGTGAACGGATATTATTTCACATCCGACTGGCTAATCAGAATTTTATAGATTTTATTTCGTGTACTGAATAAAATATTCTTTTATACATTTTGTCATATAACCCTTCCCTCTTCCCCCACTCCTGTTTTTCCCCCCAAGTAAGTGGAAAGTGGATTCATAACACAACCTTAGCTCTTGTTTGTTCTATCACCATTTTATGAAACACTGGAGATCTTTTAGTCTGTAGAGGAAGTATGTTTTTTTTTTAAATCCGCACTTTGGCAGCCGTTTAAAAATGTGTTTTAGCACTTCTCATGCTGTTTTTCACAAGATCCGATGTATTCTAAGTTTTTATCACAATAACTAACACCGAAAACGTTTGACCTTGAATTTCAAAAAAGGTGTACAAAAATGGAAATGGAACGTACATACATTGGCGGCTTTATTATTACGATAAGAGGTTAGAATAAAAAAGATCTGTGAAAAGCTCAATAAGTGCCACGGCGCATTTTAAACACGTTTAGTGTCAATGTGTGCATTTGTTATATCTCTTCTACATACACAAAATCTCCAGTATTTCAGAAAATGGAGACAGGACAAACAAGTTGTATTTCAGTCTCGCCAGTGGACGGCGTCCCCTTTAACTCTATAGTTCACATCTCAAGCTAAAACCGTGACGAAACAGACTTGACTCACAGTCCAGTACACTATGGGCCTTGCTCACCATCGGCCTCGCCCACTCACTAATGACTCTTCACCACCCGTGTTTGTCTGAGTTGAAGTAGGATAGAGGATCACTCCACCCGATCACATTTCCTAATACGATCATCAACCCAGTTGTAATCGCATTGTCGCCTACTTGCTGCTCTTCTCACTTTCCTGCTATTCGATTTCGCCCTTGCCCTATAATCCCACTGGGTTTGTTTTTTTTTCACCGAAATTTTGGCTGAAATCTACTTTTTTTTTTTTCAATCACTCTTTCTCTCTCTCCTCCCACCATAATAATTATGGACTGTCCCACTGCGAAGACGGTATTTCCTTTACAGTAGAGAATTCTGTTACGCTAGTCAATATCCATCTGCTTGGAAATTCCAGTCTTTAATGTTGTATTGTTAACTGAGCTGTGTTGTCAACATTCAATTTATTGAATTTGTTCTGTTGTCTGTCTGTCTGACTGTCTGTCTGTCTGTCTGTCTGTGTGTCTGTCTTTTCGTCCCTCTCTCTCTCCCTTTCCCCCCCCCCTCTTTTTCTTTTTCTCTCTCTCTCTCTCTCCTCTTTCTCTCTCTCTCTCTTTCTTTCTCTGTCACAGCAATGCATTACTTTACTTGATTTCTTCTGTCCCTCTGTCTGTCTGTTGACTGTCTGTCTGTCTGTCGGTCTGTCTCTCTTTCCCCTCCCTCCCTGTCTCTCTCTCTCTCTCTTTCTGTCCTTTCTTTTTTTTCTCATTCTGTCACCTTTCTCTCTCTCTCTCTTTCTTTCTCTCTCACAGCAATGCATTACTAGTTTTCGTTTACTTGATTTCTTCTGTCACTCTGTCTGTCTGTTGTCTGTCTGTCTGCCTGTCTCTCTTTCCCCTCCACCCCCCTCTCTCTCTTTCTGTCGTTTCTTCTTTTTTCTCATTCTGTCACCTTTCTCTCTCTCTCTTTCTCTCGTTCTCTCCAGGCAGAGTATTATTATTTTCATTTATTTAATTTCTTCTTTTTGTCTGTCTGTCTATCTGTCTCTCTTCCCCCTGTCCTTGTCTCTCCTTCCAACCCCCCTCTCTCTTTTTCTCTCGCTCTCTCCCAACGATATTCATGTTACTATATTCTTCCTAAATTTGCAAACGAATCTGAATGTTTAAATTTAAGGCATTAGTGGTCTTTGCACTCTCTTAGATCTGCCTTTGATCTCCCAGCTAGTATTCCCACAAATGGTTAATTTCAGACTAATAATATCATTTTTAACTTACTTATTGAATGCGCATCGAGATTATAACCCTGGCTAAGCCCAGAAATATCCAAATTTCCATTTGGCTAGTTCCAATGTCCAGAATAATCCTATATGAAATGCACACAATCTTTTCCGAAACTTTAAAAATAAATCATGTGGAATAATTCGTGTCTTCAAAAGAAAACAACATGTCATGTTTGAGCAAAATTGCTGGGTGGTTTTGAACATTGCTATGTAAGTAATTATGAGACAAGGAGGTAGATAAAGAAACGAAAAAAAAAGACAAAAGTTCAAAAAAAAAAACAACCCATGTGACATATTAATTTGTTATGATAATTTGACATGAATTATACAAAAGTGTTGAGGTTTGGGTTATTTTCTTTTTTTTTTTCATGTTAAGCCAAAAAGTGGCTGTTGTTCGGGAACCGTGATAAGTCTGATTACCTGATAAGCAATGGAAGAACAGTGCTACCTTTCAGCACTTTCTCTGTTTGGCTTCGTAGTTAAACCAAATAATATTAGATTGATAAGCTCAGACATTCCCTTCTTAAAATAAAGTTTATATCCTGTCCTGGGCACCGCCTACCCTCGGCGGGCAGAGCCAGCGCTCCATACAGTGAAGACACAACACCGATCAGTTTCGCTTCCAGAGGCAGTTTCACCGTCAAAATGTTTTTGAAATAATTATGTAGTAAGTAATTAATAATGAATTTTTCTATAAAGCAAAGCTAAAAAGGAAGGAAAAAGAGAGAGAAACATATTTTTCAGGCGATGCCTTAGGCATAGATCTAGTAATGTGCGTGCGGCTTCCCCGGCCTCTCTCTCGAGACAAGTTATTTTTAGCCTACCAACAGCGCTTGGGACTCCACTGCTAGTGTTTGTCTTGCTATGTGTCTGTGATGCAGCGGTTGTTGTGTACTCAACGATAGCCTATTTTTCTTGAATTTGGAGGAGTAAAGGAAAAGGAGGTAAAACGAGAAGAAGGAAAATCCAAGGATAATCTGTTATTGTTGAAGGAAAGTTCTTAAACGTTTTCAACACATTTCATAGTTCCCGCTATTCTTTACTTTCTTACTTGCTTTTTGCCGATGAAAGACAGAGCGCGCGAGTTACGTCATAGCTGGAAAATCCAGCCTCGGTTCCATGTTATTCTAAAAATATACTAGACCTAGCTTCCTTATGATGGTAAATTAATAACACGATTGTGACATTGTTGCCACATAATTATAAAAGGGACAAAAATAGTCAGAGGTTTCCCACAGCGAATTACTTTATAAATTTAAAGTAAGCGGGGACCGTAGACAAATTATAAAGTTTGCTATGCCTGAAAAACAACCAACACAACACAGTATTTTGTTTTTTTATTTTTTTGTACACTTCTAAAATCCCATTTGGGAAATTTGCCTTTGTGTCATTGCAGCCCAGTTACAACTGGAGCAGGCACGTCGTCGCCACAGTGCAGCGCCGATCGGCGGGGTATTTTTTTGGGGGGGGGGTGACGGGGGAGGGGAGGGGTGGTAGTGATGAATTGTAATTAATTTTGCCCCGGCAGCGGCCTGTTCGACCTGCTCTTTTCGATTTCCAACTGCCAAGGTATCTTTAACGTGCACACGGGCCCTCCGAGTTTTTTGTCCTTATCCGAGAAGACTGGGTGCTCGATCCTACCTCCCTCAGAATCAGGGACAGGAAAATATGAGAAAAAATCCCAAAATTCCAACATGCCTGCACTGACCGGGATTTGAACCCGTTGCCGTCTGCATGAGAGGCAAGCACTTTGCCTCTAGACCACGGTGTCCCATAAGAGTACTTTCTTTACTCGGCTTTGTAAAATACAACGGGTCTTTAACCAAAGCCTTTCTGGTTATCTTACAAGCTGAGAGAATATCTGAAGTGGATATAATTCACTACATTACGTCATCTCATGATGTCGTAAAATCGCTAAAAGCATCAGAGCTCGGTTATGAAAAGGTCAAATATGCGGATGAGATTTCATGTTATGCAATATTGCATGGGATATTTCTCCCAAACATCTCGCTTTGTCATCAAGTTTTAAACAAATACACTAAAAAAGAAGAAAAAAATATGAAAACATTTGACATGCAATGCAAATATCTTCCTCGAACGTGTAATTTCGCTTTTACAGCCTGCCATTAGAGGTGTGGCATGTTAGACGCATGTCATGAATACTGATGACAGAATCACGTCACTACGTAAACAGTGAAACGTTTCCCATAATTCTGTCGGCAAAAGGGCTAAAATGCATACAATATTACGTCACAAACACATTATCTCGATAAGCTTTCAATTGATTGGAATGATACTTATACATAATGAAATTAGGAGCAAGAGCACCACTGTCATGACTAAACCTCAAAATCGGCAAAATGTCACATACAACAATATGGCAAATGCCCCACGATATTACACGCGGAAACAGATTTTCAAAAGTTTAAGATACGCTGACCCACTAGCATGAAACGAAACGGATCAAAAATGTGTGGACAAAGAAACCATTGTTTGATAATGTCATACTTTATGCATTTGACATGCACGCAGAAATAATTATGCTGCACCCTTTAGCGATATCCTGCCCAGTGCCTGAAAGATTGTGTAGATACGTGGCTGGCTTGATGTTGTTTAATCTAAATGTCAGACATTTTCTGACATAAATGAATAGATAAGCAAGACTGAGACAAATGGGTATTGTGGGGATTTATTACCTCACTTCTTCAATTATGCTATCTTTTATCTCCATCCCATAGGAAATCGAAAGAGGAGGGAGAGACAGACAGAAAGAGAGAAGGGAGAGAGAGTGTGTGTGTGTGTGGATACACAGAAAGAGAGAGAGGGAGAGTAAGAAGAGGGAAAGAGAGGGAGAGTGAGAGGAGGGAAGAGAGAGGGAGAGTGAGAGGAGGGAAAGAGAGGGAGAGTGAGAGGAGGGAAAGAGAGGGAGAGTGAGAGGAGGGAAGAGAGAGGGAGAGTGAGAGGAGGGAAGAGAGAGGGAGAGTGAGAGGAGGGAAGAGAGAGGGAGAGTGAGAGGAGGGAAAGAGAGGGAGAGTGAGAGGAGGGAAAGAGAGGGAGAGAGAGAGGAGGGAAGAGAGAGGGGGAAGGGGAAAGAGAGGGGGGAGACAGCTCTTTGCCTTGCCCAGGGGCCCATACTGGTGTTAAGGCGGCCCTGGGAAGTCAGATGGAGGGAGAGGAAGAGAGGGCAATTATACCTATCAGATAGGTCAAAATAGTGGCAGTGCTCCAACTGGATAAAGTTCTAAGTAAGTACCAACTTGATGCCCTGGAAAGCTGTCTCCAGCGTAGTCAGCTGCAGTCTTAAAATGGAAGAAGACAAAGATGTAATTTAACTGACAGTTTAAAACTCTTTGAATTTTGGATGTATTTTGTATGTTGACGTCATGGAGAGGATCGCCAACACACAGCGTATAACATGTAAAGGTTATTCAATCATTTGTTATAAGGGTAGGGAAACGCGTGCTGCGGTATCATAAAGGTCTCTGATGTAAAATTGCGGAATTATTACATTGACGAAAAAGGAATTTTATTTTTCTTTGGGGCCATCACTGAAGTATGTACATTCAGGAACAGATTTGTCCATGGAGTCTGAAGAATGTACGTCGTGGGGCGCCCTTAAGTGGAAACTGCCATTTAATGCTTTGAAACCGGGGGTCTCTCATGGTATACTATCGTAACTCAATTTTTTTTCAAAAACTGAGATATTTGGCATGCTTGTAGACCTGGACAGCTCGCACGTTGTGTTATAGGTTGGGTGTTACATTTCTGAAAACTAAGGCTAAAATAAGTTGGGTTGTTGTTGTTTTTTTTTGGTTGTTTTTTTCGTTTTTTTTAAAATATTGTAACTATTAAGTTCTCTCCAAGATCATATTACAAGGAACAGTACAGGGAAAGAGAAGGCGAGGCAGACCGAGGAAGAAATGGGCAGACAACATCGCGGAACGCACCAAGATGAGCTTTCCCACAACCCAGGCACTCGCCCACCATCGCCACAAGTGGAGCCAGCTGGTGCAGCGTTCGTCACTGCAGCGCCCCTACGACCCCGGCGGGTTATGGGATCAGTGACAGTGACAGTGTGAACTATTAAGTCTGATTAAGAATGCCAATCAGTTTTTTGCTTGTACTGAAAATTTTGTAACCAAGGACAACAAAAACAAGAAAAAGGAAAGAAACAACAACAACACAAAGAAAGAAGAAAAGAGAGATGCTATTGCCAAAGGCAGAGATAGTCCAAACACAAAGGCCTCAAGTCCAAAATATTGTCATTACCGAGTAACGATAGCTTACCTTGCAGCCCTCGAAATATCAAGGCCTTGTCCAGGACATTAAATGTATTAACCCTTTGACTACCGAGGCCGTGAACGCTGGCTTTTCTTAGGTCCCATTTGGATTTACATCTGATTATTTCAAGTAGTTCAAATAGTAAATTGGAATCTAAATTGTGAAACTGAACTGTACTTCAAAGTTACTAAAGCAGAACCGAAATTTAAAACTGGTCGGAGATAATAAAGAACTCACAACAACTCTGTGTCAGTACTGAAAGGGTTAATGGCCATATGCCCATACCATCGGAAGGGTAGTGCGGGTTGAGAGAAAGGTAATGGATACGATAAGATGAGGCGGCTAGTGCGTTTACCATGTACAGATTTGACTCCGCCACCTAGCGGCGAACGCCCGGGAGCCATGAATAATGACGTATTTTACAAAGCAAATTTAGGGGAAATATCAGATTTTGTGCACTGCTCAGCTATCGCTTTGACTGAAATCACTAATTTTGTAATTGTAACTTCAATCGCCGTAGGAAAATTCTGTTTTTTTTTTGTTGTTGTTTTTTAACGTTGTAGCGCTGTAACAAATTGGCATCATTAATTTATCATCATATCAAGCTGTGCGCCATGGGCCCCGCCCCCGACCAGCGTGCAAACTGGGCGCACGATTTTTTTTTTAGGAGGCGTGAAGAATCGAATGTCTGATCCTAACTGTATCTATCATCTTTGGTTGAAGTTAAGCGTATGGAAAGCGTACAAGGAAAGACAAGGGGCAAACAAAAAAAAAAGTGGGGGGGGGGGGGGGCAAAATCGATCGTACATCCAGCCTTTATGGATGGCCCTTTTTTGAATGTGTTTTGCATCATGGAGATTTGCGTGAGATGTGCTGGAATGCATAAACATTGCGTGTCAAGGCATCATTGAAACAGCGATGCTGATGACTCTTGATGCTTGAAATCAGTGACCATGATATCAGTTTCAAATGAAATTTCTAATTTAAGCTAGTAGACTAATTTCCAGGGTTATCAGGTATGAAAGGCAGTGAATATCAAGTATGAACTGACGTTGATGATGAAGATTTTGCCATTTGGAGTTGGTAATCATGTTGTACATGTAATGGCGTGTTGGGGAACCATCAGGATTAATAATCAGAGGATGATATAGAGATTCTGAACCAAATTAACTGTACAATAGGACGCTTGTACTTATCCCTGTTGCCCCCCCCCCTCTCTCTCCCACCCCCACCCCCCCCACCACCACCACACACACACATTTCCTTTTCGGATACCAGAAAAGTAGGGTAGGAATTAGGACGAGACTCAAATTACCACGCCCGTCACAAACACGTATACATGAACAGACAGACTCATTTCATTAAACATTTATCATGGTTTATATTCATACATATCGTAAAAGATTTACAGAATCCAGAGTAAACTGATGGGGGGGGGGGGGGAGAGGAGAGAATGAGAGAGAGAGAGAGAGAGAGTCAGAGAAAGAATAAGAGAACGGGAGAAAGAGAAACATACTTAGAGAGAATAAGAGAGAGCATGAGAGAGAGAAAGAGTGGTAGAGAAATGAGAGAGAGAGAGAGAGGGAAACGGGGAAAAAGAGAGAAATACGGAGAGAGAAAGAGACAGAGAAAGAATGAGAGAATGAGAGAGAAAGAGAGAAAGATAGATAGAACAAGAGAGAGGGAAAGAGAAACAGACAGAGAGAGGCAAATCGCTGTACAGAAGAGAGAGAGAGAGAGAGAGAAAGAGAAAGACAGAGAGAATGGGAGAGAGGGAAAGAAAAGGAGATAGAGAGAGAAAGAGAGAGAGAGAAATAATGAAAGAGAAAAGACAAAAAGAGAAAGAGAGACAGAGAGAGAAAGAGGGAGAGAAACGGACAGAAAGAGAGAGAGAGAGGTGAAAAAACTTCGTATTGGACAAATGTAGTTTTTAGTCTCTGAAGAAGATCAGAAGGGTGGATTGATTCAGACATTTCGAGTATTTCCCAGTAATTGATAAAACTGTCAAAATGCTGAGAGTTGGGCAGTTTTGGGTCCGTTCAGAAATCAATTCCTGACGTACAGTACCACACTCTGACTACCATCATAATGGCCGGCCTGCTACTCAAACACTATTTTAAGTTCGTGTTTTTTTGTTTTTTCTGTCTCCAGCAATATTTTTGATTGATGTAGGACTGAGTGCAGGGGTGCCCAACCTTTCTTGCGTCACAACCCCGTTCCAAAGCTCTGTTCCCCATCTGAGACCCCCCCCCCCCGCCCCGCCGAAAAAAAACCTGCCCCACCACACTAATGTCCTGTTTGTGTGTGTGTGTTTGTGTGTGTGTGTGTGATCTCTCTCCTTCTTTCTTTCTCTCTCTCTCTCTCTTCTCTTTCTCTCACTCTTTATAGTTTTTCTCTTTCTCTCTCTGTCTCCTTTCTCTCCTTCTCTCCCTCGGCCCATCTTTTTCTCTCTCTTTCCCCTTCCCTTTTTCTGTCTCTCTATCCCACTCTCTCTTTCTCTCTTTCACCCACATACACATACAGAGGAAACACAAATTGTATAAAAGACGCCACGAACATCATCCTTGAGATCCCAAACTGCCGTCAGAAAATTTCGTTATTACATTTTTTTTTTCTCTCTTTCCTTTGTCTCTCTTGTCCATCTCTTTTTCTCGTATAATTATGCTTGATTCTATGAAAAGGGGGGGGGGGGCTGGCACTCTGGAAAAAAATACAAAGAGAGAGATAGTTAATTAACCAAGAACTGTGGAATAAAAACGTTTTATCTCTGCAATCGTTGTTTTTTGTAGCTATTGAGATAAACCCACGTGTCATAACAGGTGGAATCCTCATTCACAATGAGAGTTATCGTTATTACAATGAATACAGAGCTGGGATGTCGGGGAATTACGTGGACGGTGTGGCATTCTCTTGAAGTCATGAATATTCCTAATTACGCTCGTATTTGTATGTTTTATTTTGGGTATTGTCATCCCTAGTCAGCAAAGTGAGGCTGTGTTATCAAAGACAGAATGTCACTTCACATGGGGCTCCCAATATGAAATTGATACCTTAAAAAAAACAACAACGCATTATTAGGACATCGGTCAGGCTGACTTCAAACCAACGGGCGGGATTCAAAAGCAAACCTCTCGCTCACAGGTCAAGTGTCTTAACCGCGGTGTTACTCGTGAGCCGGCTTTCTTTAGATCTAGCTTCTCTTCACGAATCACATTTTAAGTTCAAGTAAATACTGTTCGTCCCTCGCAAGGGAGCACTGTCTACGACTTCAATATCCTTGATATCCTGACTTAGTGTGTTTGAAGATGGTCTGTTACAGTGAGGGACAAAGTGACTGGTTAGGCTGGGAGATGAATCTCCACCGCTGTCTCTTCTCCACAGCGACTTCTTCACGTCGATCCTCGTTATGCTCACTGAATACGGGCTCGCCAAGCTAAACAGTCTTGTGCACATTCTTCCCAGAGTTCAGGACTAGGGATGAGCTTGTCGGGGGAGATCTCCAGAGTACTCTTGAATCACTGCCTCCGGTTTCCAAACAAGCATTTGCCTGTTTTCATCTCGGTGGGAAAGAGGCATTATGGCAGATGCTCGTCTGGCACTCAGCAGTCCCGTCTGCCTCAACTGGATAAGAATCTTGAGGAACCCATCCCTGTAGAGCAAAATGTTTGTATCTCGCGTGTATTGTGCTCCTAAGTTACGAAAACTATTTCTAATTACGTGGTGTGGTCAAAAGTGCCATGAATGACGTTTCCTGGTTGTTAATGGCGCCCGGTCTCAACACACACAGAAATCTTTCACTGTGATCACTGGTGTCTGATGATCACAGAGATGGCTAACACAGGCCGGCTTTCTGGACACGAGAACACAAGAATTTGTAGCTCAAAGAGTTCAGAAAGTAGATGAAACAAGGAAGTTCAAAATTTCACTGCACATACGTTAGGCAGTCCAGAAGTTCTGCAAATGAACATGTTTTTTTGGCGTGAGCCATGAAAGCTACGCATCTGATTTTTTTTTTTTTTGTGCAAAAAGATAAGGTAACAGAAGACTGCGGACCTTCTTTAAGATTTCAATATCTCGTGGTGAGGTGAGGTGGATCAATTCAATGTGAAATTAATGTCCGTGGTGGCAATTACAGACAGTTCTACACCTTAGGAGTTCCTGCTTTTAAGCAATTTGTTTCTCTTGTTCTGTGTAAAGTGGTGTGATTGCCTTTCATCAGAGGCCGGGTAATTAGAGAGGCTTCCCATAAACATCTATAATGAGTGAGGTCAGCCTCATGGTTGTAATGACAAGGATATTGTCAAGCCATAGTTTGTCTGTACAGTTATTATCTCGCTGTTTTCTAATTGACCTAGGTCTTACTGGTTGTTACGAGCTGGGTCCTCGAGTGTTACGAGTTCAAAGAAGGGTGTTACAGATGGGGATTACTGTGCTCGTGTTTTACGGGGATGGTTAATTATAAATTTACGTGTTCGACTGCATTTTTAATAAATATCGAGAGGTTTTAGAAATTACTCTGCCATACCATGCCACATACACTAATAACAATTTCGAGTGGGTTATATCAAGGACCTTGTAGGGCCACAAATTTATTACTTAAAATTCCTAACAATTTCGTCTATCGTTTACATATTAAAAGACAACATTGCAGCATCAAATGAAAATACTAAAATACATAACTATAAATCTCCTCTAGATCCTTAAGAGATTTGAAACTCTATATCATTCTGATTCATACACAGTTTACTTAGTAATTATTCATCTTCAGAAATATAGACTGCCTACTACTTCACAAATAATATCCTTATGTCTCAGACGACAATATTAACTCATTTAACTGCTTATAAAGGATCAAACCGTCAAGACACACTGACGTAGTTAAGATAGATCTAATCTAGATCTGTTCTAGGATGGGCTGGCAATCCCCAGCCTCATCCAGACACATCAATTACAATTTACAAATGTGTATATCAGTCACTCGTTCTAGATCTTAATTGCAAGTAAACTTTATGGTCTTGCATTCCTTTGGTCGCACTTCTACTGGAAAGTTAGGGTCAGATTCACATCATCTCGAATCATGGTGATGAAACTTACGATTGGTTCCCTGAAACGATTTCAGGGAACTGGAGAAAAGAGCTGTGGGTTATTTTCATTGTCTATCCAGGACATAGACATGACGTTAACAGTCTGTTGGTTCTCTCTGGCTGAACCCCTAGCCGACCACCTTCGTAGCTGGAAACTCTACATGGAAGTGAGGTAGCATAAAGATGCTCCCGCTTATCTTCTGCAACTCACGTGACTGCTCAAATTTGATTGGTGCATCCACTTCGAGCTCCGCTCGCAGCACCAATAGATTCTATTAATAGTAACAGACAAAGTCAGACCTAGGATGTCAAAACCTTTCGCAAAGTCTCTACACCCTAAACGTTTTATGTACGAATTTCTTCACTCCTTATTCGCCCCGTCTTTCCCTGTTAAGGTACACCCAAACCACGGGGTCGAAAACTGCATCGTCACTGTTAATTTATCCATTCGTTCTATCCTGACCCACTTTCTTTCCATCTCTAAGAAAAGCGTTACAAAAACAAACTGTCCACGGGAATAGTTCAAGGACGTTTGCACTGGCTAAAATCAATGATGCCATGTAATAAACAATGCGTGACCTAGCACGGCAATTCAAATCCTAATCCTGACATATCCCCCACCCCAGTGAAAATTTTAAATAAAATTTACACGATAGGATCCAAGAAATCCCAAAGTTATTGTGGTAGGGGGTTAAGTAGTACTGTAGAAAAATGAGTCTTAAGCTTGAGAAGAAAAATCTAACTAAGAACGTGCATATTGGATGGACAAACAGCATACAATTATTAATGCCACGTTCTATAGAATTTATTCTATTTAAACATTCTTACTGCACACAATCAAAATTCTCAGAAACATCTATAATAATAATGAGTATATCACTGTATACTGCTGGATTAAAGTATAACTATTATCAAATAATGAAGCCTTACTGAAGGAATAGGCTCATAATTATCCAGTCAACACACACAATTGCTGCTTATATACAGATTCACACACAATATATTGTTAATTAAAATACTGTGGTATCCAATGGCAGCAGTAGCTCTGGTAGCTTGGTTTGCCATGTCTTCATCTCATTGACCCGCTGACAAGGGCGTCAGGTTTGCCAGAAGTTCAGGTCACAGTCAGGAATGACGCTGGTGGAAAAAGGATATTATATCGTAATTTTCAGAATAAGCGAGAGACCGTTATGCAACTTGTAGTACCGAGATCTTTTCGTCGCGACATTATTCGTCTCGCGCATGACACTTCCTTGGCGGGTCACCAGGGAAAGGCCAGAACTAAGTCTCGAATACTATCGCAATTTTTTTGGCCCAGTATTTACGCAGATGTAAACCGGTTCGTATCAACATGTGACGTATGTCAGAGACGTACACCTAAAGGAAGAGCATCGAGAGCTCCTCTGCAGGAGATGCCAATGGTATCCAGACCGGGTGTCCCCTCCAGTGTTACGAGCTGGGTCCTCGAGTGTTACGAGTTCAAAGAAGGGTGTTACAGATGGGGATTACTGTGCTCGTGTTTTACGGGGATGGTTAATTATAAATTTACGTGTTCGACTGCATTTTTAATAAATATCGAGAGGTTTTAGAAATTACTCTGCCATACCATGCCACATACACTAATAACAATTTCGAGTGGGTTATATCAAGGACCTTGTAGGGCCACAAATTTATTACTTAAAATTCCTAACAATTTCGTCTATCGTTTACATATTAAAAGACAACATTGCAGCATCAAATGAAAATACTAAAATACATAACTATAAATCTCCTCTAGATCCTTAAGAGATTTGAAACTCTATATCATTCTGATTCATACACAGTTTACTTAGTAATTATTCATCTTCAGAAATATAGACTGCCTACTACTTCACAAATAATATCCTTATGTCTCAGACGACAATATTAACTCATTTAACTGCTTATAAAGGATCAAACCGTCAAGACACACTGACGTAGTTAAGATAGATCTAATCTAGATCTGTTCTAGGATGGGCTGGCAATCCCCAGCCTCATCCAGACACATCAATTACAATTTACAAATGTGTATATCAGTCACTCGTTCTAGATCTTAATTGCAAGTAAACTTTATGGTCTTGCATTCCTTTGGTCGCACTTCTACTGGAAAGTTAGGGTCAGACTCACATCATCTCGAATCATGGTGATGAAACTTACGATTGGTTCCCTGAAACGATTTCAGGGAACTGGAGAAAAGAGCTGTGGGTTATTTTCATTGTCTATCCAGGACATAGACATGACGTTAACAGTCTGTTGGTTCTCTCTGGCTGAACCCCTAGCCGACCACCTTCGTAGCTGGAAACTCTACATGGAAGTGAGGTAGCATAAAGATGCTCCCGCTTATCTTCTGCAACTCACGTGACTGCTCAAATTTGATTGGTGCATCCACTTCGAGCTCCGCTCGCAGCACCAATAGATTCTATTAATAGTAACAGACAAAGTCAGACCTAGGATGTCAAAACCTTTCGCAAAGTCTCTACACCCTAAACGTTTTATGTACGAATTTCTTCACTCCTTATTCGCCCCGTCTTTCCCTGTTAAGGTACACCCAAACCACGGGGTCGAAAACTGCATCGTCACTGTTAATTTATCCATTCGTTCTATCCTGACCCACTTTCTTTCCATCTCTAAGAAAAGCGTTACAAAAACAAACTGTCCACGGGAATAGTTCAAGGACGTTTGCACTGGCTAAAATCAATGATGCCATGTAATAAACAATGCGTGACCTAGCACGGCAATTCAAATCCTAATCCTGACACTGGTCAGGGGTCATCCATAAAGTGTGTGTGTGGTTGGTCGGCCGACAACTTTGATGGGATCTCCTTCCGTCCTATCGTTCACGTGTATTCTGTCTTTCGCCTTCTTTTTCTTCTTTTTCTATCACAGCGTAACCCTTTTTGTGTTGACCTACTTCCTTCAAACTCAAAGTTCAAAACTTCTGTAAAGTTCGTAAACTGGAAATTGGCAGATACCCCCACCCCCCTCCCCCCCAAGCCCCAGATCCCATGTGCGCTTGACCTCGACATCCTCTCTTCTCTCCCCCCTCCCCCCCCCCCCTTTTACCTTGTACCAGTGCTTCTTGGCGACCATTAGAATGTTGGTTGTCGATGACAAAGCCTTGATGTTCGAAAACTTTAAATAGCATTTTACATACACTATTTGACTGTTTCATTAGAGGCAATTTTTTTATTACCAAACCAACTTAAATTAAATCTTAAATCTCTGTAAGGGAACAAAACCAGTTAATAAAACCAAAATTTTTTAATTTATTAACCATATTCTAAAAAGCGCACGTAAAGAGACCCCCTCCCCCATCCTCCTTCCCTGTACGTTTTTTGCTTACTCTGGAGGCACCCTCCACCCGGAGCCCCCACACCTCTGGAGGATAGTAGTTTATGCACTGCCTCTTGCCACCTTAATTATCAAGCAATCCGTGAAAAACTATACAGGTGTAACGATACGATTTTAGTTCTATTTTCGTTTATGTCTAACTGTACCTAACAAGCGACAAGTTAGGTGTGGGGCTAACCTAGGCACGAGCCTTGTTTGCTGGTATATTGGAATCTTTAACACTGAGTCTCGTGCCTTGACAATTAGCTCATTATAGGGGCCAAAGACCTTACAAATACCAATCTGAGAATAGAATATCAGGCCAATTGGGGACACCTCAGGGGCGTGAAAACTCATGCCCTAGAAAGGCAGAGTGAAACAATCGGATAATTTTGATTTCCAGAACAAGGCGAAACTGAAGACAAGACATGACAAATGTGCCCTGTGTATATTTTCAGGTTGTTGTTAAGGAGCCGTGGTCTGATTACTCCTGTTTTTGTTGGGCCTCGTCCGTCCATTCCAGGATCAAGCCCTCCGCCAATGATCGCCATTCGTCTCTTATTTCGTCTGTCGTGACCACGCCTGTCCACCAGAATGTCTTCGGTTATTTTCCATAGTGTTGTATGTGCATTTTTGTCTTTTCGAGAAAATGAGGATGAAAGTTGTGTTAAATCAAGGCTAAAACGCATACAACATTGCATTCCTAACACATATCTCGACAATTCTTAACCGATTGGAATGGCACTTATGCATTATAAAATTAATAGTGAGAGAACCACTTTCATGACAGAAGCTTCAAGATCGTCAAAATATGTAATGCAACAATATAGCTTTTTTTACAACCTCTCGATATCATCTCTCCATCATCTCTAGGGGCTTTCTCTTCTAGGCCTCCATTCCAACGCCTTGTGCATCAGTTGTCTTTCATTCTTCCGATATGGCCAGCCCATTTCCATTTCTGTCGTAGTGTAAATTACAATGCCGAATACAGAAAATACTGAGTAGTGTTCACTGTGCTATAGCTTATGATGTAAACTACAACTGTCCCCTACAACGACCCGTATTGATATGACGTGCATGCTGTCATCACTGTCTTGTATTTTACTGGGCGGGCTTTCATATATCCTCAAACCGGTAGGAATTTCATTAGTTAAAACGATCTCATATCCCCAGACGCCCTAAATTCGGGAGAGTTCTGCAACATTCATGACCAGGTCTGGAAAATTCTATCACAGTGATCCGGTTTTCGGGTCTTGTCTAATGAGCAGACTTGCATGTCTCAGGAATTCACGAGTGTCTCTGGTGCGCCGGTTCGGACTGACCTGTCAAGCTGGTCTTGTTTCGCTTCCGTCTCTTTTGATTCAGTGGGCGAGGTCTCTCTTTCCTGCAGCTAACTCAAAACATTTTCGGTGCACTCGACTTAGTGAGACCAGACTTTTTTAGGTAGCGCCAATGCCCGTAAACTCATTTCACATCTATTTCACACTGAAACCGAGACAAAGAAGACTTGACTGTGTACGCCTACTGCGTTAAACGATAGGTAGAATGTGCATATCTGCCATTTCCAATGGCCGGTCCCGCGCATCACCATGGCGATTGTGGAATTGATTTTGATTCGTTAGCTGATTTGCACTGCGAGCACGGGAGGCGTCGCGAACCAAACGGCGGTCAGCTAAATGTAATTCGCCACAGAAAACAATGGCACGTGTATACATGTTCAGTGGGAGACGTTCGGTCAATTATTTCACTTCCTTTTCTTTGTTTACACGGATGGTAGGGAAACTGACCAGCTTGGAGCCATCCTCTCCACCTTGTCATAACAATCAACTACAATGCAACCAGCAGGCATTTAAAACCGCTTAGACACGCCTCGAAGTTACACTAATCAGCTGATCCACCGGCCATCTTTATAGTGTAGGAAGAACAAAACAAAAACACTCTGTGACGTCATGCGCATTCTATCTATAAGGAATAAGGTCAATCAGTGTTGCCGATGAAAATGTTCAAAACTGCTAAGAATCCCGCGTAAAAAATCCCGAAGTGAGGCAAAAAAATCACAATACTTTTTCCAACCCAATAAATACATTTAAGATCTAGTTTTGTTGCGCATTGAATCGAAACCAAGCAAAGTCATTGTTTACTTCAAAGATCACGCAAAAATTCCTCTCACGTAGGGAATCTCAAATCACCCGTTTGGCACCTTCTGAGTTCCAAATGGCATTGTGAGTGAAAGGCCAATTTTGCTACCTTTTCCTACAAAGAATTAAACAGAAGCGTCCGAAAAATCCCAAGATCTTAAAAAAGATTTTTAAAAAAAAATAAAAGACATGATCCCATGGTAATCCCCAAAATCCCAAGATTTTGGAAAATATCCCAAAGACCAGCAACGCTGCAGTAAATGAACACAGAGTGATCAGCATGAATTCACGCTAGTCTGGCTAGCGGAATGCTCTCTTAGACATGCTCAGCGTGGAAATTCCCTGCGCCGGCTAAAAGTGAAACGCGTGATCGCCCTGCCCGCTGAAGCGTGAGAGCATGCTGAGTGCTAGTCTGAGGGGTCTCCATGAAGTCTTATAAATATACATTCTTAATAAACGTATTAACTCTTGCGGCCTGGGGTGCCACTAGCATGTCGAGGCACATAAGCCACTAAGTTGAGCATTTGACTTCTCTTTGATTAACGTGCAAAGCGCATTGTCGTACCTGTTATCGAGTTGACGCTTAGTAAAACCCAAAACAAAGACTGAACTTCTGCTTTGTCCAAGCCGATACTCAAGGCCGAAGCTGACTGTGTGTGTGTGTGTGTGTGTGTGTATCGCCCCCCCCCCTTCCTCCCACCATCTCTCCATCATCCCTCCTCCACATTTATTACTCCATTCCTGACGGCAGCAATATCCTGCCAACAGAACCCCTTGAGACTCCAACATTACTCAATGTCCTTGAGCTTTGGTCTACCGATTTCTAAGATTGCGCGAACTACCAACAAGCCTACAATGAAACGACCGAGGGGAAGTTGAGGGTTGTTGGGATTGCCGGGGTGGGGGGGGGGGGGGAGGGAGAGAAAAAAAGTTAAATTGTGTCCAATATAAAGCTAGAAAACATGCACTGCGAAGCTGTTTTTTTTTTTACTGATGAGTAAAAGTTGTCTGAATTTTTTCTCTTAAATTTTCAAATATCCATTTTGTATGGACAGAAAGCCAATATGTTCAATTAAAAGAAGGATATGCAGGCGTCAAGACAGATGGAGTTCAAGTAGAGAGAAAAATTTTAAATGAAGCATGAGAATACAGAAAGAAATATGCTCGGGGAGGGCCCATTTTGCTGAGGCTGAAAATCATTGCGTTCACTTAAAGCTGAGTGTGGAAGCATCCAGCCAGGCGAATAAAAATGTAAATATATGGAAAGTGAAGAAAAGAAACACCATACTAAGTCTTGACACTAAAGACAGAAATGAACAATGCAGATAAAGGAAGGAACTGGCGGACACTTTGTTGACAGTCAAGGAAACGGGTGAAATTTACTAGACACAGATAGGCAGAGCATGGGCGGATCCTACTATATCTGAGACAGCGGAAACAGAAAGGCAGACTGGGTGGTCAGAGACGGCGCTGAAAGAGGGTGAAGTTGAAATATGAATAAAATGAATACGGCACTCACTAAGTGTGGTCTGTTTATCTTTCTGAATCATTTCAATGCTGTTGTTTGGACTGTACGTTTGGGAGGGAAAAAATGGGACAGACAGGGTGAGGAGTGTAGACCCCGGGCGGGGCATGCGTCTACGCCATGACACCTGTGTACTGGTGGATACATCTAGAAGTCATTGGCTCCCACTAAAAGTGATCTCCTGGCAGAAGATTTAATCCTGTATTTGTGTTGGTATAGTTATAAGAAGTGTTGAGACAAGCAGATGAAAAGAGGACACTCCTAAACAAGGTTAGAAAAAGGCAACTATTTCTTAGTTTTCCATTTGGCCCATAAGTGACATTGCTGGAATTGATAGCCATGTGAAAAAAATGGGGTCTAGAGGAACTTATATAAATTACAGGATTTCTATTTACAGAAGTTTATAATTTGAAAGAAAATAAAACTGAACTGAAATTTTGAATTAAAGAAATGTGGAGATGGATCACTTTGAGGTGTTAGATTTTCACTTCAGATGGCCCAGATGCTTGTCACATTGGCTTGCCGCATGGTCTAGCACTGACATTTATTCTATGATTATTTGGATCATTTCGCACAGCTCTCTCTCTTAAGTACAACAACAGCAACAACAAATACAATGACTTTATAAAAAATAAATAATGAAACTAACAAATGAGAATGGCAATGTCAATAAATGAAGCCAGCTTTCGATCACTGGGAACACAGGTCAGTCGATAATAATAACAACAACAATAATAATGATAATAATGATACACATGTAGCGATGATAATTATAATGAAAACAAACATGTTTCTTTTTTCGTCAAAAAAATTCTTTAAGACATACTTTGCTGTGCAAAAACCACGACTGCTCTTTCTATCACTTACTAATGATCTCCGTGCATCACAACTAGCATTCTTTCCGCTATAAACACGGATCCCCAGATGATCAGACCGGTAGCGACCTATCTTTCGGTGAACTTTTAATGAGCACCATTCCAGGTATTTGAATGGTGTGAGTGGACGTATGCCCGAACTTTTCGGCCAGCAGCCTCATCATTCCTCAGGTCCTATTGCTCCAGATATGATCATTAATTTAAATAATTAATGTAAAGTAAACATGTCACCCGGGAGTTATGACTTTCTTGGTAAACAATGGTCGCACTTGTGTGAAAACACACGCAATTGTGTTTAGGTCTTTATTATTTGTTTTGTACTCGGAGGTTTCGCTGCCCTTGGCCACACCACACACTTCTTGTTTTCATTTTTCTTCTTTTTGTTTCTGTGGTAGTGGATTAGTTTGTTTCTGTGGTAGTGGATTAGTTTGTTTCTGTGGTAGTGGATTAGTTTGTTTCTGTGGTAGTGGATTAGTTTGTTTCTGTGGTAGTGGATTAGTTTGTTTCTGTGGTAGTGGATTAGTTTGTTTCTGTGGTAGTGGATTAGTTTGTTTCTGTGGTAGTGGATTAGTTTGTTTCTGTGGTAGTGGATTAGTTTGTTTCTGTGGTAGTGGATTAGTTTGTTTCTGTGGTAGTGGATTAGTTTGTTTCTGTGGTAGTGGATTAGTTTGTTTCTGTGGTAGTGGATTAGTTTGTTTCTGTGGTAGTGGATTAGTTTGTTTCTGTGGTAGTGGATTAGTTTGTTTCGGCCTGCTCTTCTGGTCTTTCAGCTGCCAAGATATCTCTAACGTGTGCAATGTGCACATGGGTCCTCCGAGTTTTTCGTCCTTATCCGAGAAGGTTAAGCGCCCATTCGTACCTACCAAAGATTCAGGGACAGGAATCCTCTCCTCCACCCTCCCCGAAAAAAAAAAAAAAAAATTAAAAATTCCCACATGCCTGTACCGTCCGGGGATCGAACCCGGTACCTTCGGCACGAGAGGCGAGCATCTTGCCTCTAGATCAGTGTGTGCCCAGGCCAATGGGGACATGTAAATCCAGGTTCCCCTTTACGATCTAGTCTCATGGCTTTTGTTTCCCCCACTCTACAATTCGGATCCCACAGACCTAACAACACTGATGGATGAGGCAACATGGGTCAGTGGAATTTATGCTAGATGCGTACATAATTATGCAATTTGCTGTCGTGCTGCGGTCGTGACTTCCTTTTGTGTTGCCATTAATTCTGCCGTGAGCCCGAGTGTCAAATGTGGCGTCTTCTCCATTCACTCCTTTAGATTTAAAAAAATGTGACATGACTGCGGCGACAGCAAGTTTACATAATTGTGTGCGCACCGAGCATACATTCCTTAAGCTTTGAATGTGAGTTTGAGTTTGAGTTTTACCGCGCATCGGCACGATAATGGCCAATCTGCGCCTTTCACGATCATTTTTGGGATAATTTACCTCTGTTTGCTATTCAGAGCTTAATGAGTTTAAACTCCCCAAATAGAATTAAATAATTTGGTTATAAATTTAACTAAATCGGTAAAATTCTCTGAAATTGTTTTATGTAGATGGGAAAAGGAATTTGTAAATGTGTAGAAATGTTTTTAAATCAAGTTGTACATCCTAGCCTCTTTCAGAAAGGTCAAGACGCGCTGTGAATCCACGTCAGAAAATAATTCTTTCATGGATCCCCAGGCACAGTGCCTTCTTCGGACATGCATGAAATCCAGACATTCACTGTAGAATAATGTTTTATTGATAGTTCACACTTGCATGCCACACATACGAGGGAATTTCTTCTTGTGTGAGGTGGGTATGACCCAGACGGAGACGACTAAGAAATAGAGATTGAGTTGGGCGTCAGTGGAAATTAAAATGTTATGCTCAATCCGGAATGACGAAAGTGAAAGCAACTCGGTGCTTTTACAATAATTTGTAGTATATTATTTAGCAGCTCGTGACCTCCCCCTTCCCTCTCCCCCGTGTTAAATTTTCCCTGTCAGGAGAAAATGTCCTCTCGTTTAAGAACTATTGTTGTAGGTGGCCAGGAGCTTTCGGCTCGATGTGCATCAAGCAGCTTAACACGTTGAGAGATGGATGAGTCAATGAGGTTCGTAAAACTACGGCAGGCCAGATTATTGCATCTGGTTATTGTGAAACCAGGACAAGTTGAGGCTTCGTTGAGGAACCGTTGGTGAAGTATCAAGTGCATACGCTCGGCTTAGTCGATTTTTTACCTCTCTCTGAAAACCCAAGTCTGGACTCGCACCTATGTACTCGTTTTGATTTAATATTCTACTTTTTTTTTGTTTTTTTGTTTGTTATTTGCTCAATTATTTTATTGGTTCAGTTTTACATCGTATTATTTTTCTTCCCTGATGAAGGTATAATTATATACCGAAGGCTTGATTTGTCTCCCCTTTTGTTTTGCTTGTTATTGTATTGTTTCGGTATTACTTCTTACGATAAGCTTTGCTAGGTACAAGTTTTTTATTTCTGCCATATTTGCTTTAACTTCAAGCCTTGTTGCGAATCCACAAATTTTCTGTGGTTTTCATACCCCCCCCCCCCCTTTTCATGTACTTTTTTCATACTCTTGGCTTCAACCCCACCCTTTGAGTATTTCATTAGATACACAAACAAAAATGTTCACCTAATCCAACATTTTGTCTGTGCGGGTGTGTGCAAAATGATGATAAATAAAATAGATTTGTTTTCATAACGTTTTTAAAAAATAACAACAACGTATTTACACTCTCAGATCCCTCCCTCCCTCCCTCCATGATGCTTTTCTAATGCTGGGGCCAAAACTGGTCCGCCCCTGGGTATGGTGTTTTTTGAGTCCCCGGCTGTCACGTTCAAAGTCCCCTCGTGTCACCCTCCTCCAAAGTACTAAGTGACCGCGTCCTCTCGTCGATATGCCTAGCTAGTTAATACACACGCAAACTCAATCACTACCACTTTCTCTGCTTCCTTTTCTCTGGCCGTCACTATCTCAGCCTCCCACATTCCACGTTCCTTTTCTTCGTTAATTAGGCAGCGCTAACCGAATCTGCAATCAAATTAACTGTCAGCGCTCACGACAAATGCGCGAGGCCGTTCACACTTCAGCTAGAACAAGACCGATGCCTGTAGGACTGGAGGACATGCGAGTTCGGGTAGAAAGGAAATCAATAGCTTGAGAAACAGCGAACGCTGGAACTCTG
Organism: Onchidella celtica; assembly: GCA_963931925.1. NCBI lineage: Eukaryota > Metazoa > Mollusca > Gastropoda > Systellommatophora > Onchidiidae > Onchidella > Onchidella celtica. The sequence goes on from OZ007582.1 coordinate 9,542,907, forward strand.
CAATGAAGACTATTATCTATTATTAAGAAGAAAAAAAGAAGCAGAAGAAGAAGGACAAAAGAAATACACACATGCATTACACACATAGACAAACACACACTCGGGCACACACATGTTTTAAAAAATGGTCGTTCCACAAAATTATGCGTGTGCACTTTTAAGTTTCTGAAATGTACAAATTTTACCCAACGTTTCGCCACTTGGCTATAAAAACGCAGCACAATGTAAAATTATATTATCACGACCTTAGTTCTCGTTTTATTTCATCTCCACTTTTACCAGCTCAACTGAGAAATTCCACGTTAAACTTTTGCGGCTATGTTGTTATGGTAAGGAATTAGAAAAAATCGGAACTGTGAAACAGCCTCATAAGTGCTACAACGCCATTTAAACAAGTGTCAAAGGGTGTAATTATTTGTTATACCTCTTATACTTACTAAAAGATCTCTAGTTTTTCAGAGAATAAGACCATAAGATAGATAAGAATCATTCTCTTTCACAGAGCGTTTAACAAAACACAATCACGAGGTACACATATCTTACGTGTCATTATATAAACAAACTCAACAAGTCAATAACAATCACACATGAAGTAACATGGTAAAGAACCTTAATGAAATGTGGCATACATCTAGTTAAAATGACTTGCTGAGGCGAATTACGGAAGGCAAAAACGATCTTCTGTATCTTTTCCTGTTTGTTTTCATGTGTATTATTCTGTTGCTTTTGGATGATCTAGAAATTTGATGAAACAGGGGATGGTGGCTGTTAGTGTTATTTAAGGTGGACATGAATTTCTTCACACAAGGATATAGATGGTAAAAACTGCAAAATGCCGTCTCTGTCATGTTGTATATTTTCTTGATGATTGTGTTGTTAAGTTTATTCTTGTCACTTTCTCTTGCATTGCCTCCCCATGCTGTAATACAATAAGTTATTATGCTTTCGATGGCAGCTTTGTAGAACAGGAAGAGCAGTGTTTCATCAACATTAAAAGATCTTAATTTCGTAAAAAGTACAAATTTCTGGCTGGTTCTTGAATGGACATTTGAAATATTATGGGTGTGCCCATCTAGACTGAGGTAGAATGGAGATACAACAAACAACAACTAAGGTCTCTAATAAGGCAAAACAAAAGACAAACAAACAAAACTATACACTTGTTCGACATCACGCATGTACTTTTGTGTGTTTTAAGCTTTTAAAGTTCACAATTTTTACGCTTTTTTTTTCCTTTTTTTTTTTCTCTGCATCTTGGAACTCTGTGGTCCCCAACCCCCGGGCCACGGACCGGTACAGGTCCCTGGATCAAATGGTACCGGGCCGCACAAGAAACATTTAATTATTTCAATTTATGTACTATATGAGTTTAACTATTTTTTATTTTCCTTTTATTTTCCATGTTATATCTCGGTCACGTAAGCGCTGAAATTTAACCCATATATTAGCCAAAAATGAACACGAAACAGACGTCGTTAGAAAGTTTCCTTGCGCAAAGGAAAAGGCCCAATGAAGTGACAGAAGAAGAACCTTCAACACCAAAGAAACAGAAAGCTTTTGACAGACAATACCATGAGTCCTATTTGAAATATGGATTTACCGCGACAGGCGATTCCCACACATCAACCCCGCCCTACATAGTTTGCGGCCACCGGCTCTCTAATGAAACAATTAAATCAAAATTATTAAATTAAAACAATCTAAACTATAAACAATCAACGCCCCCCCCCCCCCCGTTGACCGGTCCGCGGCGATAAAAAAGGTTGGGGACCACTGCTCTACAAAACTTAACACCTAGGAAGCTACCTGTAAATAATAATTTCTTCCAAAGAAAAAAAAAAGACGATAGGTATTTCAACTACATGATGCTGTTTTGTGGTGTTCTTAAAGCTCTTGAAAACCAGTTTTTTTTTCCTCTTTGTTCGTTTTGTTCGCGCCTAGGAAGTAAAAAACACGTATATTATTATGATTATTTCTTGAAAACAAAGTGATAGGTATTTTACACGATGTTAGTATACTGCTCGCTCTGAAAGCCTCTGAAATTCACAGGATCTAAATAATTATATGGACCCCCGCAAGAGAATTCTTTAAGTTGAAAAGAACTGATTATTCTATGGGCCCATACACCTCTCTGATACTGCCTCGCTGTGCTGAAAGGGGACATACCTCCTATTCCCTACTTTTCTCATTTTTCCAAAAACTAAACCAAATCAAACGAAAGAAAATGTCACCTTTTTGTCCATGTCATCGTGTCTCACTGCAACAACAACGCGCCTCAACAAACAATATCAACAAATTAGGTCTCTTATAATGCAATTAGTTGCCTCGTAACATCCCTAGGTCTTCTTTAGCTGGCTGCAGGAGACTTAATGTGGTTTCCATTGGTAGGAAAACATTATGCCAAGGGAGGACCGAAGAATCAATGCAATACTGTCGATTGCCTCATACTTTTTTTTGATTTGAAGAAATAACCATATGCCTATACCTTGCTGGGTGTTTATTTGCAGACCTCCAAGATGCCAAATAAAGACACACAGTATACTAGCATCACGGAAAATACCTACAATTAGAAACAAATGATAATTATATACATGTATCTTACTAAGTTTTTATTGCCTAGTTTCTAGACACACACACACACACACACACACACACACAAAATGAATTTCAAACGTCTGAAGAACATCGCAAACCAACATCATATAGATACGGTGGTCTAGAGGCAAGGTGCTCGCCTTTCATGCCGAAGGTACCGGGTTCGCAGCCCAGTCGGTGCGGGCATGTAGGAATTTTGGGAGCTTTCTCATAATTTCCTGTCCCTGATCCTATGGTGTGTAGGATCGAGCACCTAGTCCTCTCAGATACGGTCGAAAAACTCGGAGGGCCCGTGTGCACTTCGCGTACGGTAAAGATGCCTTGGCAATTGGACATGCAGAACAGTAGGCTGAAGAGGCCTACCACCTACTATATCCCTACCATCCCCTCCCCACCCCCCCCCCCCAAGAAAAAAAAATCACCGGAGCTGCACTTTGGTAATGACGTGTCAGCTCCAGTTGTAACTGGATTGCAATGACACAAAGACAAAATTTCCCAAATGCGATTAAAAAAGTATACAAAATCCAAAAAGGTACAAGAAAATGTACTTATCGTCTTTTTTTTTTTCTAACAAAGTTGACCAGGTACCCGGACTTACCCGGCACAAACGTGTGTTCCCATCCCTCATTCTGATCCAGACAATTTCCCATAATATTCCCTAGTTTTAGGTCAGAACTCATGCGCGGCCAGGCACCATGCACCAGACTGAAAGCTTGTCAAATACAGTCTTCCTGTGCGGTGGCCTTATCAATATGAGATCATTGTATTTTATATATTTTACAACTTTAATAAAAACAACACACACACAAAAAAAAGGCCTGAAATGTGAATGAACACAACAGGACGATACAAAAGCGCTTGGGTTAGATTCATTGACACTTGACAAAATTAAGTTTATAATTTTTGAAAGTATCATTAGGCTGCAGCTTTGGGCAAAAAAAAAAAAAGAGGCCAACATTGCACAACACCGTATCACCCCCGCCACTATCGTTTTTGATAAGATAATAAAGTTTCTCTCTGCTGGGTAAATTTTCATAACTGATTTCTACCTTTTCCAGGTCGTGTTTTGTATAAGAATGTTACTTTTCCCGGTGTCAACTTTCCGTAGTTTTCCAACACTTTCCGGTGCAGCATTGAATTATTCACTTTGAATAAAAACAACAAAAAAAAAAACTGTGATCACGAAGCCGAGGGAAACGTAACGTTTTTGAGGCTCAGCAGAGCGTAGGCTGTTTGGCTGTTTGTTGATGATTTAGAATATTGGACTTGGTGTCATATGCCGTGACCTTAGTTTTTGTCTGTTCCAACTCCACTTCAATTTTGCACAACTGAAAATTTCGACGTTAAATGTTTGCGGCTTTATTATAATGATGAGTAGTTAGAATAAATCGTAACTGTCAAACAGCTTGATAGGTGCCGCAAGGCATTTTAAATGTGCCAGTGTTTGCATTAATTGTTACACTTCTTGTGCATAGGGCCTACTAGAAGATCCACAGTGTTTCAGAGAATGGAAATAGAACAAACCAGAACTATCAATATTAAAATGGAACATTTGAACTAGAGGATTAAACACTGGGATTTGACCACAGCTTTGTATAATTCTGGGAGAGAAGTATATCTGCTGAACATAATTGCCATGTTCCAGTCATAAGACTTATTCTATTTTTGCTACCATTATTACTTACGTACTGTGTTAGCGTTATACCTGATAATTAAACTTTTGTTTTTTTTTTTCTTTTGCCCATGTGAAATGCCCAAGTCCAGGCTCGGCTAGACAGTAGCAAATTACTATTTTTGTTCCTTTCTGTTCTCTCCTGTTTATCTCATAATAATATACTCATTATAGATCTACAAACATTCACATACACGAAACAGATGCATACTCAGGCACGATAGAGAACAAACGGGTGCAGTAGCAGAAGCATGTTCATATTAAAACTTATGCAAAAAAATTTTTTTTTAATGAAGAGAGAAAGAGAGAGACAGACAGACAGACAGACAGACAAACACGCGGACACACACACACACGCACACTCACCAAGGGAGAGGGTGGATGGACAGACAGAAAGAGGGAGGTGGAGACAGGGTGAAGAGAAAACGAAAGAAGGAGAGAGAGAGAAGATACGGATGCACAGATAGAAAGGGGAGGGGAGGGGGAGAAAGAGAGAGAATGAGTAAGATAGAGACAGTGAGTAGAGAGAGAGAGGGAGAGAGCGAGTGAGTTAGAGAGAGAGAGAGACGAAGAGAAAGAACGAGAAAGAAAGACAGATGGCGAGTAAAAGAGGGAGAGTGAGTGAAAGAGAGAGAATGAGTAAGATAGAGACAGTGAGTAGAGAGAGAGAGGGAGAGAGCGAGTGAGGTAGAGAGAGAGAGAGACGAAGAGAAAGAACGA